>CM059195.1:32481196-32576463 GCA_030323885.1 Branchipolynoe longqiensis | reverse complement strand
AATATCCCTTAAATAAAAAAACAGTAAATATAACAACATATATGTCACAATAGAATCAGGTCACCAGAACTTTAAGGCTTATAGCGATATAAACAGTACATGTTAAAATCAGGTCACCAAATCTTTGAGGCTTATAGCCATATAAACAATATGTGTTAGAATAAGGTCACCAGACCATTATGGATTATAGCCATGTAAACAACACATGTTAGAATAAGGTCACCAGATCTTTAAGGGTTATAGCCATGTAAAGAATACATGTTAAAATCAGATCACCTGATCTTTACGGGCTTGTTGGACAATCTGAGAAACCCGGTGGAATCATGTAGTTCGAGAAATCAATAAGGCAGATGCAGAGATAAAGCATGGAATGAAGAATGGCACTCTTTGACCTCAGGATTTGTCCTTGTGTTGTTCACTTATTTAGCACAGCGTACTCACCTTATATACATATAGATATACATAATTTTCACTTGTCCAACTGACAAGCTCAAGTCATATTCTACTTGTCCGTGCTATTCTCATCTCACTTGTCCAGGACAACCTCTTATTTCGAACGCTCTGTGTGTATGTATATATTCACATATATAATGAGCCTGTCTCAAAAGGTGCTAACTAATAATTTTTTCTCTGCGTAACGATTGACGCAAAACAGCACAGAAACGGCTACACTGAAAACACAACGACATTTGCTTCAAATCAATATGTATTCTATTGGGATTATGAAACACCATAAATCAGTTTATCCTCAGCAAATGCATAAACAGATTGTATGTTGATCGTTACAATGGACCAAGTTTTGTCCCATATTACTTATCACCTTTTGAGACAGGCTCATTATAAACACATCTCAATAATAGCAATTGATGATAATAAAACAGTGGCAATCATAATAGCTCTCAATTTCCTCCTACCTCAACCACATAGTAAATGTGAGTAGTATTCATAACAATGTAGTAATAATACAAAAGCACCAGCATTTACATTTACAGTAACAGATATATTGGTCGTTACTATATTGGGCTTATTAATTGTTCCTGTTATTTTTGCCACATAGGAATAAGTTGGTTTTTGTTTGGTGGGGATGGTAATATCGGTGGTACTTCTTTTGGTGTTTACAAAAGCTTTTTTCGGTATGCCATTCCGCAGAACACCCCCCCCCCCCCACCCACCTACTGCTGGCCTGGCTATGGACCAAGGCTGGCAGATGGGCATGATTAATGTGTGACACTAAGTCAATGATTCCTTGGTGCAGACACTGAAGAAATAGCCGATTGGCTACACGCCATGCAACACAATATTAAAGCTGCACAGTCCGATTAAAGCATCAACTCGTTTCAACCAAAACACTGACTTAGATTTGATTCAACATATCTGACTTAGCTACAGGTGAACTTATTAAGCATGTGTTGCTGCATAGAACTTAGAAGAGTATACCATGTCAATTCAATAGAACCTGTTACTTCAGAAGCCTGTGGTGTGAGAATTCTTTATTTTAATTTTAATGTGCATGCCAACATTAATTTGGCATGTTTTCACTTCAAATATTTCTAAATTCAGCAATTTATACTAAAGGTTACTTCAAACTAAAGTGAGATAGATTATAATAATCGACCAAAATATTTATATCAAAATGCCTCACAAACTCAAAACCATCGGACTATGCAGTGTCAAAATCAGATTAATTAGAATCAAATCGAGGTAAGTATCTTGGTTTCAAGAATGTCATGCTTTCATCGGACTATGCTGCTTTAAGCACAATAACATGGATGACCAAGTGATTGGGGTTTGCATCCTAGCAACATTTGAGGTAAGATGGTGGCTTTGTAATCCTGTGCTCCTGGCACCGTGGTGCAATATCCCGCTCAGTCATATTATCATTATACTCAGCAATTCACCTCTCATCTCATCCTACTAATATTAATAATTCACTTCACAGCACCAAGCAAGGTTGTAGTACTACGCAACCATGTATGTCCGTTGACTTGGCTGGGTTTGTTGTTTGTTTGTTTGTTGTTCTACGTCCTAACAACATCTAAGGTCATATCTGGACGGGTACCGACTTGTGACAGTGTGCACTCATGGCGACTTCATAGCACTGTCCCACTGGGAAACCAGGCCGCCGGCACCATGACCCAATATCCCACTCAGTCACATTACCCTGACACTGGGCCAACCAGTCTAGGAAGCAACAAGTATCAATTTTTAAGTCATTGGTTTAACTCGACCAGGGTTCCAACCCACGACCCGACGATCTACCAGCACGGGAGATGGACGCTCTAACTCAGTCGGCCATCCCGTCTGGTCGACTCGGCTGGGAATCGAACCCACTACCTCCCACGCGGCAGGGAAACTGCACCACCACACCACCCCGTCCGGTCCAGTCCCGATCAAATGTGAGCGACTCTTGTTTGCATAGTATGATGGTTTTGAGATGCTGTCATCATTTTATGATAACTATATTACGTAGGACAGTAACCTTTTCTTCCCACTTGCCCGATCAGATTCTATTTTCTATTTTCCTGAGTGGCAAAACTACTTGCCTAAGCCCAAGTCAGTCAATTGAAACTGAAATCTTCTATGCCGGTCAGAAAAATAACAACTTGCCTGTTCGGGCAGGTCACCGAGAACTTATAATGCCTTTTGTCAGCACTAGAGCACTGGTCTGCCGGCCGTTGAGTACAATTTGTTGGTACATAAATGAATTATCAGTTGCAATAATAACCACAAGCAAATCCTGTTCGATAATAGAAATACTATACATAATATAAATGAACTATTCGTTGCAATAGTAACTGCATACAATTCCAGTTCAATAAAAGTATTAAGCATTTGGTGAATATGCATCACATGGTATTGCATAATTCTATAATTGTCTTTATACATTTCTTTCTTCCTTTGTTTTTCTCTCTTCGCTTTTCAAAAACATAACATATCTCCAATACACACATAGGGCCTATAAATATAGTGTAAATATGCAACTTTTACTTTAAAAGGTTGCCTTTGGATATTTTGCAGAGAAGCTGCATATAACTTACAGCGTCATCGAAGGTCAGTTGCTCTCATAGTCATACCATGTATATGTGGTGTGGGAGGTTAAAAATCCATTGTGTCGGTAAAAGTGTAGGCTCGGGCTTTCTATCGACAAACTGTCTAATGGTGAAAACAAATCTATTCAGACTTATCCATGATAGGCAGTATAAATCTTCATGGGGACAAAAAAAAAAGCCATGCAAATTAATGTGACCATGCACGTCGAAATGCTGGACACAATAGGCTTCAATAATGCCATATTCTTTTTAATTGACCTTACTACTCTATCTAAGGAGTCAGAAATGTTTAATAAACGCACCCGTATCTAAGTTGGAAACATAGGATCAAATCTAGCGAAGCGCTTTGGGATTAGAAAATTTAACGCCTTCATCGGACTATGCAGCTTTAGGCATACATTTTCAATCAGTGTGGTTAACTCCCGCACCCCACCCTCCCATCCCGTCATGCCGATAGCATGTTCTTTGGGGAAACTGCTTTAACATTTTTATTTTTTTTAATATTAAAAAAAAACACATTTCTGACTGACTGCGGTGAGTCATGGGGGATCAACTGGGGTGTGTGGTGGCGCGATGCTCTACTCTTGATTGCTTGCGTTCTGTGGCCTCAGGATGCGTCATTCTAGGGCATAGCCTGGCCGCATGCCACCAATGCCTCGTTCTGGTGTCGATAGATGCAAGCAGCAAGTAGGACAACTTTGTGAGGTGCTCTACGGATGAAGATCTATCTTTTGTTTGTTTTGGTTGATTGATTGGTTGGTTGTTTGTTGGAATTTTACGTCCTGGCAACATCTAAGGTCATATCAAAGACGGGTAACGATTTGTGACAGTGCACACCAATGGTGACTTTATAGTGCTGCCCCACTCGGGGATGGGGCCGCCGGCACCATGACTCGACATCCCAATCAGTCATATTATCTTGATATTTAAGTTGCATAGTCCGATGGTCTTGAGTTTTTGTCATTTTCTGAGATAAATACATTAGGTTGATCGTTATAATGTACATTACTTTAGCTTGCAGTAACTTTTATTTTAAGTGGCTAACTTTTGAGACAGTTGAAGTGCAACCATGCAATATTAATATTGGCAAGACCAATGGGGCTAGTAAAATGGGAGTTTCGCTGTGTATATATATATATATGTATGCATGTATACATACACATCGCTCATTGCGCATGCTCCATGGTATCGACGAGTGTATGCCCAACTGCTGGAAGGGTTCCTTATATGGGCATGCGGCGAGTGATGACGTAATATACCCAGTAATCTACTCACCAGGGACCAGCCTGAGAACGGCACTCCATTCAACAAGAGCATTTACATGCCCAATAATTAACCGTCCACATTAAACTCGACTTTAACCCTCCCCCCCCCCCGACAAAAATCAACTCAACAACAACAAAGGCATAACCAATGACGAGGCATTAATTCCTGGTTGCTTTTTAAATTACAATTATTTTTATTTTTTTCATTTAAGAAAGTTGTTCTTTCTTGTCAATACATTAGCTCTATTCTTTGAACCGCAGTTAAAGCTGCATAGTCCGATGAAGCGTCAACTTGACAAAATTAAAACAATTATCTACATTTGATTATACATATCTAACTTATATACTGGTGCACTTATTGAGCATTTTTTGCCACATAAAAGGGAATAATACTGAGTCAATTTAATAGAACCTGCTACTGCACAAACCTACGTGGTCAGAGCTTTGGCTTGCTTGCCAAAATTAATATGGTATGTATACACTTCAAATATCTCGAAAGTTGATCATTTAATATGAAAGTCACTTCAAAATAAAGTAAGGTAGATTATAACAATCAGTTTAATATTTTTATCTCAGACAAAATGACCGAAACTCAAAAGCATCGGACTATGGCAACTCTAAAGCTCCATAATCCGATTATCTTGTGCCAATTTTCTTTATATTTAGATATATTAGGTTGATCGCTATAATCAACTTTACCTTAGTTTGAAGTAACTTTTATTTTAAAAGGTCAAAGTGAAAACATGCTAAATTAATGTTGCTGTGTACATCGTAGACTTCAACAGTGCCACTTTTTAATTTATTAGCATTCCTTCTACGCAGAAACCAATGCTTAAACAAGTGCACCAGTATCTAAGCTGGATAGGAAAGATCAAATCTACGTCATAGTTTTGGTTTGAGAAAAGTTGGTGCTTTCATCAGACAATGCAGCTAATACAATAACGATCTAGACGACATAGATACTTCAGATAAAATAGTAGACCATGTAACTATAGGATAGGGCAATGCCTGGCTTGCTCAATATCATGATAATGTTAGGCGGTGGGATATCGGTCATGGTGCCAGTAGCTCGGTCTTTCACTAGGGCAGCAGTATAAAGTCGCCATGACTGTGCACACTGTCGCAAGTCACTACCAATCCTGATATGACCTTAGATGTTTTTAGGATGCAAAACCCCAATGGAAAAAGCAATAATAAGCCCTGGTTTAAGCGGCTGTCACACATCACCGGATTGAGGAACGGACAGAATTGTCTAGTCCGGTGGTGATAAGTATCAAAATGTATTAAAATGTGTCAAAGTGTTGCGACATCGGGTCAAAGGCCGCCGGACGAACGGACCTGAAATGGACATGAAACAGACAGCCAACGGACGAAACGAACTCAAACCGGTCAAGAACCGCAGACGTCAATCCGGCGGCATCTGTTCCTAGTTTTGTGCATGTTCAAAACTTGAACGGACACAAACCGGACTTTGTTTGGTTTCTGTCCGTTTCCCCCAATCCGGTGATGTGTGACAGCCGCTTAAATCAACGAATATGTGTAAACAAATAAAACAATCCTCAGTGACGAACTAGTAACACCCCCAATGCACACTATGTCCCTTCTCGGACCTGCCCCCTTCGTCACCCCCCCCCCCCCCCCACCACCACACACACACACACACACAGCGCCGCCCCACCTCCTCCCTCGCCGTCACCCCATGAGCCAAGCTATGGAGCAGATGAATCATTCTCGGCAACATGTTGCAGCAGTCAATATGCCGTTAGCTCGCTACCGGCGCCTTGTTTGTTGTTGCATTTCGCTGAGGTTGGTTTGTGTTGTTGGTTGGGTTTATTTTGTACGTTTGTGGTTTGGTTGTTGAAGTTTTACGTCCTGACAACATCTAAGGTCATATCAGGACAGGCGTATGTGTGTGTGTGTGGGGGGGGGGGGGGGGGGGGTTAGAAGGGGAGGAATTCAGTAACTGGAAAATCATGATGGCTGCGATTGCTGGTGTTGCTGGTGTTGTTGGTGTTGTTGTTGTTGTTGTTGTTGTTGTTTGATTGGCGCTACGCCATAATCTGGTTCTCGCACCCCGATTGATGTTATCGAATCCGTTGCATACCAACATCTTTTAAGGCATTGAGATGGCAACCAATATACTTGCTTTCTCTTTTATTACAAAGTTAAATAAAAATACAACTCAAAACAACATATCTGTGTGAAACGCAGATAATAATTAGTAATGGAAAACAGCATTAATCACCCCACAGACACAGTTACCCCTCGTGATGTGACCTTAGATGTTGCTAGGACGTAAAGGGCCAACAAACAAACACACCCACTTTTATACACTAATGCCCATACAATCCTTAGTGCCTAGCAGTGCTCGCCATGAATATGGCCATAGCTGCCAACATGGCGTAAAACCTCCAAGTCACTCACTCACTCACTCACTCACTCACTCACTCACTCACTCACTCACTCACGCTTAGCTGTTTGTTTGTTGTTGTTTTAGGTCCTAGCAACATCTAAGGTCATATCAGGATGGGTACTGACTTGTGACAGTGTGCACTTTTGGCGACTTTATAGTGCTGCCCCACTGGAAGACTAGGCCACCAGCACCATGACCTGATATCCCACTCAGTCATCACATTATCCTGACACTGAGCCAACCAGTCCTTTTCCTATCCTAATAATACCGAGCACCAGGCTAGGAAGCGACAAGTATCAATTTTTAAGTCATTGGTTTGACTCGACCAGGGTTCGAACCCACGATCTACCAACACGGGAGACGGACGCTCTAACTCATTCAGCCATCCCGTCTGGTCCTCACGCTTAGCAGTAGGAAGGTGAAGGTCATTTGAAGGTGGATGATACTGTACCAAGGAGAGATCAGTCTTGATCATTTAATGCTTACAATTACATACATGCAGGCAATGCACTTACATTCATACACAGGGTATGTTCAATAACCATTCATCACATAGCTTGTACAGGATCCTAGTCATGGCACCAGTGTCAAGGGGGTGATGAAAGTGTGGAAGTATTGCACCTAGAGCAGGAATAGAACCCGCATCTTTTGCATTTCGAGCCAGTGTGCTAACCATTACACCACCAAGGCTCCCTCATGTCATCACCCTACTCATGCCTACCTGTCTATGTGGCTCCTTGCCTGAGAGGTCAGTGCAGACTACTACATTGCATTAAGGCCAACCAAATGCAAATATACTTCTCATCAGGACAGTGAGTTACAAGTGGTTACATTTGGTTGGTTGTTGGAGTTACGTCCTGACAACATCTAAATTCTAAGGTCATACCAGGACAGGTACCAACTTGTGACAGTATGGACTCATGGTGACTTTATAGTGCTGCCCCACTGAAAGAGTAGGCTGCCAGCACCATGACCTGATATCCCACTCAGTCACATTATCCTGACACTGAGCCAACAGGTCCTTGCCCTATCCTAATAATGCCGAGCGCCTGGCTAGGAAGCGACAAGTATCAACTTTTAAGTCATTGGTTTGACTACACCAGGGTTCGGACCCATGGATTCGAATCCCACGACCTACCAAAACAGGAGACGTACGCTCAACTCATTCGGCCATCCTGTCTGGTCTCACAAGCGTTTACTTAAAGTTGCATAGTCCGATGGTTTTGAATTTCTGTATTTTTTCTGAGATAGATATATTAGATCAATCACTAGTATCTACTTTATGTTAGTTCAAAGTTACTTTTATTTTAAGTGGTAAACTTTTGAAATATTTTGAGTGCAAACATGGAAAATTAGTTTTGGCAAGCTTGCCAAAACTCTCACACCATAGACTTCTGCAGTAACAGGTTCTGTTAAATTGACTCAGTATTGCCTTCTACGCAGAAACAAATGCTTAATAAGTGCATCAGTATCTGATGCGCGAAAAGGAGGAAAGCAAGACAGGGGTGGAGAAAGAGGCGTTTATTGAGCGCCTCAGGAGGTACAGAGGAGGTTTAAGTACAATGGTGGAACAGGTACAGGGCTCATGAGGAGCAAATGCAATATGACATGTAAACATGGGGGCTCATAAGGAGCAATGCACAATGAGGATAGGGGGCTCTTAAGGAAGCTGGTAAGAGAGTCAAATATGGGGCTCAGAAGGAGCAGGAGTTCGTGGTGACGGTCATGCGTGTGTGAGGGGGCGCCGAGGAGCCCTCCACCAGAGGAGGGAGATAAAGCAGAAGGGAGAGATGGTGGGTGGGTGGGAGAAAAAGGGGGGAGAAGTCTGGAAGGCGGTCAGGATGGCGACGTGCCTGAGGGAGGCCGGAGGCGGCCTTATAAGGGAAAAGGAGGATGGGCGACAGCAGGTGAGGTGTGAAAGGCTGCCGGCCCGGGGGAGGGGGGGGGGGGGAAGGTGGCGAGCAGCGGGCGTCGGGTGAGGCGGCGAATGCTGCGCACGGGTCGAGGGCGGGGGGAGGGAGCGAGTCGCGGGCGGCGTCGGGCGAGGTGTCAAGCTGCGCGACAGCCGGGGCGGGGGAGGGTCTCCTCCTGTCCTCGCATCAAACGTAATGCTACGCATTACGACCAAGTTAGATATGTAAAATAAAATCTAGATAATTGGTTTGGTTTTGAAAATTTGATATTTCATCAGACTATGCAGCTTTAATATTAATTCAGCGAACTTATGCAACAGGCACATTCGCTGGGCGCACAGTGCTACCGGCACCCATGACCGCCTCCAGCAAGTCGGAACCGCATGCTGAACTAGTTACTTCCACAGCCTTGAGACAGGGCTGCTGAACAAGCCATTGGAAAAAGTGTTGGAAGGTTGGATAAAGGAAATGAGCACATGAATTCTTAAAGCTGCATAGCCCGATGAAAACACCAAATTATCAAAACCAAAACAAGTATCTAGATTTGATTCTACATATTTAACTTAGATACTGGTGCACTTATTTAGCAATTGTTGCCACATTGATGGGAATACTGAGTCAATTTAATAGAATATTTTATTGCAGAAGCGTTTTTTCTTTTGCATGCGCGCCAAAATTAATTTTCCATCTTTGCACCTTAAATATCTGAAAAGTTAGCCATTTAAAATCAAAGTTCCTTCAAACTAATGTAAGGTTGGTTGGTTGTTGGAGTTTTATGTCCTGGTAACATCTAAGGTCATATCAGGACAGCCACTGAAGTAAGGTACACTATAACGATCAACCTAATGTATTTATCTCAGAAAAGGACAGAAACTCTAAACTTTGAGCTAACCAGTCCTTGTCCTATCCTATTAATGCCGAGTGCCTAGCTAGGAAGTGAAATGTATCAATGTTATAAGTCATTGGTTTGATTCAACCGGGAACCTAACACCCGACCTCCCGCACGCGAGGCCCGTGCTCTACCGATTCGGCCAACGTACTCGGTGGAAGAGGAGGGGGAGGGGAAGGAGGAGGGGAAGGGGGCGGGAGAGGTAAGGGTTGATGAGGGGGAGAAGGAAGAGGAGCATGAGGAGGAGGAGAATGAGGAAGAGGAGGAGGAGGACGACGAGGAGGAGCATGGGCATGAGGCGGAGGGAAGGAGGAGGAGGAGGAGGTCCTGATATGACCTTATATGTTGCTAGGACGTAAATCAACGACAAACAAACTGGAGAGGAGGATGAGGAGGCCATTCTATGAAAAATATTAAACGCCAAGAGCTTGTCATTCTGAATACTGTGCACAATAGCAGTCATGACTAGTGCGGTCACACAATATCCATATAAATATTTTAGTACAGGGCATGCGCCTGGAACTAGTATTGACATGGTACGACATGCTATGCACGCTGCATGTACCGTATACCACTGTACTGTATACATGCAGGGGTCTGGTAGTGGTAGTCATGACAACAACCCGTCCACCACAATGCTGAGGTAATCTAATGCCGCCTAGTGATTATTGTA
This sequence comes from Branchipolynoe longqiensis, assembly GCA_030323885.1. Classification (NCBI taxonomy): domain Eukaryota; kingdom Metazoa; phylum Annelida; class Polychaeta; order Phyllodocida; family Polynoidae; genus Branchipolynoe; species Branchipolynoe longqiensis. The sequence goes on along the minus strand of CM059195.1, from coordinate 32,566,260 downwards.
GACTATCCTAATTCCTGTCGACGCACTTCAACTCACCTCAGGACACGAGGTCCTGCACTCATGTAGACCCTATAAATTATAGAATGTATATATATGTGTGTGTGTGTGTGTGTGTGTGTGTGTGTGTGTGTGTGTGTGTGTGTGTGTGTTTGTGTATATATATATAGTATAGTTATACGAGTCTTACCTTGGTACAGATGATGGATAACTGTTGTTTTACCGAGGTATAAGCCTCGGATAGATGTGGGCTAGGGAGAGGTAAGCACGTCCGGTACCAGCAATCTTAACCTACTTATTGAGGATAAAAATGACTTTCAAACAATGGATACTATTACTTTACCGAAAAGGTACACCAACGGAATAGATGTGGCAGGGTGTGGCGGGAGGGCCCTAGCCCACATCTATCCGAGGCTTATACCTCGGTAAAACAACAGTTATCCATCATCTGTACCAAGGTAAGACTCGTATAACTATACTATTTTACCTCGGTAAACAGCCTCAGGCTAGCCTCAGGCTAGGGAGACCTTTACATAATTCATTTTTATCCTTAATATCATTCTTTCTTATTATTATAACATTCTAAATTTTTGTTCTCACCTATTCTTGTTAGTTGGCGAGAAGACGCTTTGCAACGCCGGTAGGCTTTTCTAGTCGTTTATTATAATGTTTTGCAAACGACTTAGCCGTCTTCCAGCCTGCATGCGCTAGTATTCTTTTCACAGAAATACCAAGCACCCGTGCCTTGGAGACCATGGCTCCTCTAGTTGAGTGGGAAGAGTATTTACTCGTATCCACTCCAGCCAATTTCAACACCGTAATTGTCCATCTGGCAAGTGTGTCTCGTGAAATCGCCTTATGTGGCTTTATAAAGCTCACTAATAGTTGTTGTGATGCACGTAAATCCTTTGTCTTGTATATATAAGCCCGTATGGCCGACACAACACATAATTTCCGATCATTCGGAAAACAGTCTAAGTGAACCGTTGATAAAGGGTCACCTAACGTGTTCGATTTAAGCAATTTTTCTAAATCAAACGTAGCTTGTTGCTTGTCTATTTCTAATCCAGTTAAGGATAAAGCAACAATCGTCTGTCCTCTGTGTCCGGTTACTAACAATAACAGGACCGCGACCTTAAAACCTAACTGTTTTATATCTAACCACGAGTTGTGAGGCCAAGCCTGAAACAACTTAAATACTATAGAAACATCCCAAAACCGACTATACTTTGGTTTTGGAGGATTCCTTTGATAAATTGAACGAAGTAAATAACAAATAACATGATGTTTTCCAACTGTTTCGCCATCAATTCTAGGTAATATAATTGATAACGCACACCTCGCCGCATTAATCGATCCAAAGGAAAGTCCTTCATCCTCTAGAGAACGAAGAAACCGAGCTACTTGTGAAATCTTTGGATTTGTTGGCTTAACTTTCATTAACAAACAATGTACACCCCATTTCTTTAAATAGGTTGTATACATTTTGACAGTTCCTGGCCTCCAGGCATCCGATACTATCCTATCCTCAGTAATTCTGTCCAATCCAAATTGCTGTAGCTGCTTCCTTAGAAAAGGAATGCCAATAGGGGCGTCGTTGACACGTCGCCGTGAACCACTAGCGGTCCGTGGTGCGTCAGATTCCCGAGTTTTCTTGGGAATCGTATACGATCTTTTGCCAGTTGTGAAACTGCTGGCAGCCAAGGTTGCGTGTCCCAATCGGGCACCACCAGTATCGCATGTGTCCCTTCCAAGCCGATTTTTCTCACTACTCGGCTGATAATGCTAAATGGTGGGAAAATATAAAAATAATTATTTTCCCAGGTAATAGCAAACGCATCTACTTTCCAAGCATCCGGTTCAGGATGCCAAGAAACATAACAGGGTAACTTGTTATTATTTCGTGATGCAAATAAGTCAACTTCAGGTGTACCCCATTTTTCACAAACGAAGTTAAACAAATGTGTAGAGAGAGACCACTCTAAATGGTCATGGAAATTTCTACTTTTATAATCTGCAAGTGTATTTTGTGACCCTGGAATATGCGCTACAGTCAGCCAGACTTGTTGAGCCTGTGCCCAGTTCCAAATCAGTTTAGATAACTGATTGCAAGACTTTGATTTGGTTCCACCCATGTTACGAATATATGCCATGGCAGTAGTATTATCAGTTAGTATTCTAACCTGTGATTTATTTATCTTTACTAAACTACGTAAGCCCAGATAAATAGCACGCAATTCTAGTGCATTAATATAGTCTGATTTTTCATCATCAAGCCATCTACCTCCTGTTGTGACCCCATCTCGATGAGCTCCCCAACCTTCTAACGAAGCATCAGTAGTAATTACTGTATTAGGTTCCGCCATGCGGATTGGATTTGGTGAACTTGCTATATGTTGCATCCACCATCCAATATCCTGTAACCCTTCTTGCGAAATAAACATCTTTCGCTCAAAATTGCCTTTAGTTCGTGTTAACGCTAAATTTTTATCTATTTCTAGCGACTTAATATGGGCCTTCCCATATAACACAGCAGGTGCATATGAGGTCATTATGCCAATAAGAACAGCAACCTGTCTAATTTTTGGCTTTGATAACTTAATAAGCTGAGTCGCTGTAGTCATAAACTTAATTAGTTTTTGTTCTGTTATCGACACTGTAAGGGACTGTGTATCCAGAATAAACCCTAAACATTTAAGTTGTTTTGTTGGTTTAAACACTGACTTTTGTTGATGTACATAAAACCCCAATTTAGTGAGTAATGCACATAAATCCAAAACTGCATTCACACAACCAATTTGTGTTGATGCTATAATAAAAGAATCATCTATGTATGGAAACATTATATGACCCTTCCTCGCCATTACCGAGAAAACAGGTTTAAGCAATTTAGTAAATAAACGTGGCGCACAAGCTAAGCCATTCGGCATACAGGTAAACTCATAGAGTTGGTTATCCCAAATAAATCGAAGAAATTTTCGGTATTGTTCCATTATGGGAAGCGTATAATATGCATCCTGTAAATCAACACTAGCCATCCACGCATCTGGTGTAATCAGATCCCGTGCCGTATCTAGAGAGAACATTTTAAAATGTCGATATTCCACCCTTTTATTAAGGATTGTTAAATCCAGGATCATTCGAACATCACCATTAGGCTTCGGTCTCGAGAAAATGTTTGAAATAAACTGTCCTGAACAGTGTGTCACTTTTTGTATAATTCCTTTCTCAAAGAATTTATGTACCTGTTTAGTTAGTGCGTCTCGTTCAACTGGTTGAATGTTATATGGAAAAGGTATTATACTTTGTACAGGAATTTGTGTAAAAGGAATTTGAACACCCCTAACTATTTCTATAATTTCTTGGTCACTAGTAATTTTGTGCCACTCAGAAATATGATTACTAATATTACCAGCCACAAAGTTGCTTACAGTTTGTGTGTTTTTAGAGGCTGCAGGGACTTGTAAAGTTTGTGTTTGGACCTCTACTTGGACCCCGCCCCTGGGGAAAGGTCTCGACGAGTTGAACCCTCGACCTATTGGCCGTGCGGTGTTGTCGGTCCAGCCTGGGCGAGCGCCCCGGCCCCGAAACCCTTGACCGAAGTTTGAACTCGGTCTGGTTCCTCTGGTGAACCGTCGTGGACGAAAATCCCCTCGTGACTTTTTGAAACGAGGAACTTCCTGTTTCTTCTTGCCATCCATGTTTTTGCCACTCTTGGCTGCAGTCTCTACCTCTTTATAGAGGTATTGTAGTTGACCGCCAAACATCTTGGTATTATCTAAAGGTTTCCCTTTAATCGGCTCTGGAGCAAGATAGAGCGTAAACTCCTTCCCCTCATTATCGGTAACCTTCTTAGAGCGAGCCACTTCTTTGCCAGCATCTGTGCAAACTGACTTGAAGACATTTTCATATCTTCGAAACGACAGGTAATTACCTGCCGCCGCTAGTACTGCAATGCCTTTGTCCATTGTCTTAGCCAAAGACGAGAACTTATTTTCACTCTGCATCCTATTAGCCACAGGAACAATAGCTGTTAGGGTAGCCAACACTGCCTTATGCACTGTGTGCAACACATCCTCAAACTTCTTACGGTCATCCGTCATATTGACATCCCGATCCATTCTCTTTAATGATGGAGTTGGGAACACCCTTTATGCCTGTTAACTCATCTCCTAACTTGGAGATAACCTCCGCCGGTTTGAACGTGCGAAAATGACCATTCACGGTCTCGCGCATAAGCGTAGTGGTTTTAAACCCGCTTAGCCTTTGGCTTCTCCACCTTCTTAGCCACTTTAGTGCCAATGTCCGCATAGACCCCTTCATATACGGTGTCTGAGTCTGATTCCGTAGAAGTAGACTCAGTGGACGACTCAGAAGAAGAATATTTCCTCTTCCTCTTCTTCTTTTTGGACTTAGTCTTCCGCTTTTTGCGCAAACCAGACTCTGCCCGCTCCTTGGTGAATTCATCACCCGAAGAAATCACCTGTTTCTTCTTCTTCCTCCGTTTAGGAGAAGGAGGAGGAGGAGCCTTAAGCTCCACCGCCGAGTCTGTGTCCAAGAAATCCTCAAATGAATCCTCTTGGACACTCGGCCTACGCCGCTTCCGAGACACAGGCGATTTGGCAGTCAAGATGTGGCTTTCCAATCTTGCAAAGCGAGCCTCCCAATCTGGAGGCGCAGGCACATCAGGCACTGCGTCCTCGTCCGGGTCGGAGAGGATATGCGCCCGGGGCTGTGTCGACGGCCCTGCCGACAACACGGGTGAGGAGTCGTACTCCTCGTCCACTCCACTCGGAACACGCCCCTCGGCTGCTGCTGCACCGCGCTTACTCCGCTTCGTGGCCATCGGGAACTGAAACAAACATTTTTGATCAGTCCCGGTATATATATATGTCACAATATGGTTGTTTCAAACTCATTTGGACATCTATTGGTGTTAAAGAACGTGTTTATACCGTTATAACACAGGCGTAATAAGCTAAATTTGTGCGTGGGTTGTGGGTCAAGCCCAAACCTTACGCGGGGTCGGGACCAGTGTATCGGCCCGCCCATCCCTCTGTTCCGCACACTTCTCCCACCTGTGACTACTACGTCAACAAGTTGGAGAAAATGCTACGAAACTCGGAGAAAACGCCTGAAAAAGTTTTGTCTAGGGGAGTCTATAAAAGAAACCCAGGAGCATCTCCAACATTACTCTCTATTAGAGTACGAGAGAATTTCCACATGAGATAGGGCGAAACCCACATCTCTACCCATAGTCACACGGTGACCCGGGTGTTGACATAACCGCTAATGACCGGTTTGGTTCCTTCGCGAAACCCACTCGAGTGTTCTATCCTTGGTTGTTTATAACCAAATAACTCGTCCAAATTGGACCAACGAAAGTCTAAACTTTCCATATTGATGCTCTAATGCATCATAATTAAGCTAACCACAGTTTTTATTATACTTACTGCGTATTTGCTTGTATGTAGACTAATTTTGCCGGAGCAACCCAACGACACGTTATCCAGTCGTGAGTTGTATATGCTAATTGCTGGTACCGGACGTGCTTACCTCTCCCTAGCCTGAGGCTAGCCTGAGGCTGTTTACCGAGGTAAAATATATATATATATATATATATATGTATATGTGATGTATAACGAATTATGCAAGTATAAAGATACGTAGGGTTTAATTATTACTTTATGTGTTATACTCCGTAAGACAAACACTGTACAGGTGGCTCCACCTACCCTCCTCACCTCCACCGGATGTAGACCAGTGTCAGTCGCACAGGAGGATTTATATAGTGAAACCTCTCTAAATCGACCGACCAAGGGACCGACTTTAAATGGTCCTTTGAGGGAGGTGGTCGGTCTAGGGAGTTCCTTTATCGATACATTGGTATTTTATGGGCGATCGATATCGGTCATGCGGTCGCTGAGGTGTGGGCGAGTAGGTGGCGCAACATGGAGAGCTGAGGTTGTATCAGCAGACGGCCTAAAAAATAGTCAACCATCCTATCACTGAGGAGGCTGGGGCGTAGATGGAATCTTCCGGCTTATTATACTCGAATAGTGGCTTATACAGCACATATATAAAGATAATCCGATATTTCACTAATCCAACACTGGGTGGTGGGAATGAAGCATGCTGGATTAATGGAGATTGAGGCTGTGGTTAGTGATGAGGCAGTGAACGACACATTGACACACGCCACCGGCCACATGAACACGCACACGCACACACACACACACGCCAGGCTCTGCATACCCCCAGGCCAGTCCCCTCCTGCTGACCGATGATCCAACACCACAGGATCAGATCCATGTAAATATTTATAGATTTATACATGTGTATATATACACATAAATATTGATACATACATACACACACATATATAAGGTCATATATATGCTAGATACAAAAATAATTCATCCCTATCCAGAATAGGGGTGAATGATAATCCTTTTTAATTCCGAGCAAATACTGCTTACGTAGGAATTAACTGTGGAGGCGGATAATTAGACTAGTATATAGTGCATAGGTCTATAATTAGACATGTATATATACAAGTATAACTATAAGTATATTTCTGTAGATAGTGTTGTTATAATTCGACTTATATACACCATATATAATTAGCTATATACACACTTTCTATTGTTAGCAGAATAGTATATGTTTGTGGAATAATGTATAGAAATTGTGAATAAAAAATGTCTCTTAATGTCTTACACTATATACAATTAGACTATACATAGTATGTATATTTATAATATGTCTACGTTTTGTTTTAGTTAAAAAAAATAATATATATATATATATATATGTAGTGGTCTGCACTGACCTCTCAGGCAAGTAACCACATAGACAGGTAGGCGTGGGGAGTGTATTGATTTCAGGGAGCCTAGGTGGTGTAATGGTTAGCACACTGGCCCGGAATGCAAAGAGATGTGGGTTCGAGTCCCACTCTAGGCGCAGTATTTCCCATTTTCATCACCCCCATGACACTGGTTGCCGTGATCAGGATCCTGTACAAGCTTTGCGCTGTATGGTTGTTGAACCTACCCTGTGTATGATGTGTTAGTGCATTGCCTGTATGTATGTAATTGTAAGCATTACAAGACTTACAATTCCCAGGGGGACGAGTGGTTAGTGGTCTGCACTGACCTCTCAGGCAAGTAACCACATAGACAGGTAGGCGTGGGAGTGTATTGATATCAGGGAGCCTAGGTGGTGTAATGGTTAGCACACTGGCCCGGAATGCAAAGAGATGTGGGTTCGAGTCCCACTCTAGGCGCTGTATTTCCCATATTCATCACCCCCATGACGATATATATGATATGATAATATATATATATATATATATATATATAATATATATATATGCCTAGACACAAATGCACATACTAAAAAAGTTATTTGTGTGTGGAATTTCTTTTTACAGTTTTAAAAATCGACAGCCCTGTCGGCTCGTGTGAAATCTTAAGAAGGTGGAGGAGGTCTTAGTGATCAGTGCCAGGCAGGATTTGGTGTGTTGGTGTATTGTAATGGGGTGTATATTGTAATGACCATCTCATTCGAAATGTAAGAAATGTAAGAAGGCGCGAGAGGGAGGGTTGGTTCGTTGTTGGAGCTTTACGTCCCCGCAACATCTAAGGTCATATCAGGAAGGGTACCAACTTGTGACAGTGCGCACTCATGGTAACTTTATAGTCCTGCCCCACTGGCAAATTAGGCTGCCGGCACCATCACCCGATACCCCACTCAGTCACATTATCCTGACACTGAGGTAGCCCGTCCTTGCCCTATCCTATTAATGCCAATCGCCAGGCTAGGAAGCAATAAGTATCAATTTGATAAATCATTGGTTTGACTCGACCGAGAACCAAACTTCGATCTCCGGCTTGCGAGGCCGGCGCTCTATCGATTCGGCTACCGCGCCCGGTAAAGAGGGAGGAAACCAATATATAGACTACATCACGGTTCCGACTGCGCATGCGCTGAAAACGGCGTTGGGAGCAAAGCAAAGGCATACGCCATTGAGTTTGCCAATGCGCGCAGTGAAAAATGTAATAGAAATCCAAAACCCTAACCATATCAATTTAATATAATCTTTTTGTTAAACATGTTTTCTATATGTGTTCCAAGCGGTTTGTCTCTAGGTGGTGTAGTTTTATCAATATTTTACTTTTTCTGTATGGAGATTGCTCACTGCCATTGACAATGCATTGAGTACTCTGGCTATGGCTCTAACACTAGTCTGAGTGCCTAGATCTTTCTAAATCTAAATGCACATGGCATAAGATGTGCTGATTATATTGATGTAAATGCAATGCTGGATAAAAGATTAATATCTTAATTTATTATATATATTTTTTTAGTTGGTATTCTATGTTTCAAACAAGAGCTGAGATGAGCTGAAACTAGCACATTTCATAGCTGCACCCAGTGTATTAGCATGTGCCATGTGCTTCTGGGGGGGTTGTTTTGCTCTGATGCATCCCACAATGCACCGCGCCGCTGGAACCGTGATGTAGTCTATTCAACCACCACAACAACAAATGAACAGTCAAAATGCACGACAAACGCGGATCAATACCGTAATGTCCAAGAACTAAACTAATAAAGCTGGTCTAATCCATTGTGAATTCATTAGATCCTCAGTGTAGGTTGAACTAGAAAAAGTGCAGTCGCGCCGCAATACCGATATAGAGCTAATGTTATAACTATGGGCGAGCCTGGTCAACATGCACGCAAATGAAAACAAGGACAAACTAGGACCATGTGGTATATTTAATATTCACTGCTATTATTATTAAATTACTATACTTCGGTGTAATAAATGATTAAGGCACTCATATAAACTGTTGAGTCATTTGTTTGTGACAGTGCGCACTCATGGTGACATTATGGTGCTGCCCAACTGGGTCTGGGAGACCAGGCTGCCAGCACCATGACGCGATACCCAACTCAGTCCCATTATCCTAACTCAGGATAGGGCAAGGGCAAGGGCTGATTAGCTCAATTAATGCCGAGCGCCAGGCTAGGAAGCAACAAGTATCAATTTTATAAGTCATTGGGGTTTTCTCGACCAGGAACCAAACTCTGATCTTTCGCACGCGAGGCCCGCGCTCTACCAATTCGGCCACCGCGCCCGGTCGCTTATATTATACAGGTAGGTAATATGAGGGAACAATGCATTCCCATAAAATATAAATATCGATCAACTAGATTATTTATTGTTGTTATGATAATTATTATTACACTGTAATAAGGGGCCAATGCACTAAGAAAATAAAGCTAGGTAATTGATGTTGATGTTATTTTATATTACGCGTTCTTGATGATTTGTGTACTTCAATAGACAATACCTGTATACAGTCTAGTTATGAATACATGATGTAGTACCTTCAAACCTTGGTCAGTGCAACATGTGTCATACCGACTCATGGACTTCATTCTCACAGCAGAGAGCTAAATGGAGAGCGGCTGTCAAGTAATGAAAACAGTCTTTGTCGCATCGCGACCGACACCATGATGATGATGATATATATATATATATATATATGTATTATAATAATGTATTATCTACAGCACCACTACGAAGGCACTGACTAGGATTAGGAAACACGCTGTATGAGTATGAGTATGACTATGAATATGACTATGACTGTGAGTATGAGTATGACTGAGTGAGTACGAGTCGGTGCACATCTCATGAGACACAAATACAATCGCATACCCGCCTTCTTATATAAATCATTAAATGTGCCTTATGGACCTACCAGTCATGGCTGTGGGTCTAGGTGTGTATGTTCCCGTAATGCTGCTTGGATCCTCTAAATGTCGTCTGCTCGTTGGGATTGCTCTTACTCCGTCGCTGTCTCTCTCTCTATACATCTAACTCCAGTGTTAATGAATAACAATCCGCCCGTGTTGTGGTGGCCTGCGCCTGCTGATGCCTGTTGTCGTCTGCTGATGCCTAGTAATGTATGCTGGTGCCTAGTAATGCCTGCTGGTGCCTATAGTAATGCCTGCTGGTGCCCGACTGTCATCTGCTGGTGCCTAGTAATGCCTGCTGGTGCCTAGTAATGCCTGCTGGTGCCCGACTGTCATCTGCTGGTGCCTAGTAATGTGTCTGCTGGTGCCTAGTAATGTATGCTGGTGCCTAGTAATGCCTGCTGGTGCTTAGTAATGCTTGCTGGTGCCCATCTGTCATCTGCTGGTGCCTAGTAATGCCTACTGGTGCCTAGTAATGTGTCTGCTGGTGCCCGACGGTCATCTGCTGGTGCCTAGTAATGCCTGCTGGTGCCTTGTAATGCCTGCTGGTGCCTAGTAATGTGTCTGCTGGTGCCCGACTGTCATCTGCTGGTGCCTAGTAATGCCTGCTGGTGCCTAGTAATTAATGCATGCTGATGGCCCGACTGTCGTCTGCTAATATACCCGACTGTCGTCTGCTAATATACCCAACTGTCATCTGCTAATATACCCGACTGTCGTCTGCTGATACCCGACTGTCGTCTGTTGGCTCCTGCTGTCGTCTGCCCGACTGACTCCTCTGTGAATGGCGCGTAAACTCCTCCCTTCTGGAGGTGGTCAGGCCGGCTCCCGTGTGTTCTCGTTGACTGCCGTGAACTGAATGAGAGCTCCCCGCGCTGCGTACGCAGGCGGGCCGAGGCGGGGCGGCGTAGACGGGCGCGCGGCCCTCATCGTATTATTAAAGTTGCATAGTCCGATGGTTTTGAGTTTCTAACATTTTCTGATATAAACATATCAGGTTGATCATTATAATCTACCTTACTTTAGTTTGAAGTAACTTTTATCTTAAATCGCTAACTTATGAAATATTTGAAGTGCACACATTTGACGTTACATCTGTGGAATAGCTATGAGACTTAATAAGTAATTCAGTATTTAATTATCTGTCGACTGAACTAGCCAGGACTTGGGACTCTTGAGCGAAGTATCTGTGTAGATATTGTCCCTGTATTCACCTTGAAGTACTGATAGAACAGATTTGGACTGATCTATATGTCTGCCACGTTGTTGACTTAGTTTTCGCAGAATGATCCAAGGTCCAAATGAGAGGCTGGGCATCAATAAGTCTGCAATGCTGTCCTGTGTTTCATCAAATATGCATTACACACAGCAATGTATGCCTAGTGGGGGAGGGGGGGGGGGATTAAACAAACATACCCTTTTATACCATGACGGTAGCATAAATTCACAGTTTGAAAGATCTCCACGGTTTCGCGGAATTCCATGATTCTTTATGCTTATTGATTAACGTTAAACAAAATCCTAAGGAATCAGGATGTATATGACAACAATTAGGTAGTTCGAATCCATTTTTATATGACGTTATATGTTGCTGGAAAATAAAACCCAAATAACAACGAGTTAGGTATGGGCGATAATATAATCACAACAAGGAGAGCTGAAACCTGACTTCCAACATTTTCCCACGATTCCCTGACAGTGCTAAGTCTATGGGAGAAGATCTGCGGCTCCGCGGAACTTTGCTGTCAGTGTAATAATCTCAGCTTATTTTCCACGTTTTTTCTTTGCTGGAGACCACTTTCATCCCTGTATAATAAAGACTAACAGTGAGTAGAATATATTATGTTGCTTTGGTTGGTTGATTGATTGATTACGGTTTTACGCCATGCTCAAAGCAAGTGTCATAACTGTAGAATAGTAAGTGTGTGAGTCGCAGGTGGTAGCAATACAGGAAGTGCTTTATTCCCGCCGAATCCGACCATAATAAACATACCCTATACAACAATAACCACAACATACACATGGCCCGTCCTGATGACCTTAGATGTTGCTAAGATGTAAAACAAGAACAAACGCACATGACCCTTCATTAATTAAAGTGCCTGTCACACCTTACCGGATTGAGCAACGGACATAACCGTAAAAATAATTTTCTAGTCCGGTGGTGTTCGGTATCAAAATGTATCGAAATGTGTCGAAATGTTGCGCTATCGGGTCAAAGGCCGCCGGGGGAAACAAAAGCTAAACGGACATGGAACGGTGAACCGACAGGCGAAAACCGAATGTCAAACGGACGGACTGAACATGAACTGGACACGTACCGGACTGTTTACATCATGTGACGAATGTGCCGAATACATATAAAAAAAAGCTGGTGGACCGAATTCCCGTCAACAAACTATTCAGGAAGCTAACCGGAGATGTTACGGGTGCGTACCAGACATGAACCGGACAAAGCGGGCTAAACAAACTTAAACCGGTCAACAACCATACACGTCAGTCCTGCGGCATCCGTTCCAAGTTTTGTGCATTTTCAAAACTTGCCACCGTACACGCCGGACAGAGAACGGAAATGCCGGATGCTGGGCGTATATAAATCGGACATTGACATATTCTACGGACTGTGTCCGGTTTCTTTCCGTTTCCCCAATCCGTAAGGTGTGACTGAGCCTTTAAACATGGCTTACAAACACATTACCCGTCTCTAATTTAAACATTGCTTAATTCCTGCCACAAACAAAACATCAGCGGCATCAACCATCAGTAATTAATTCTTAACACAGTCAGTCCTCTCCCATCCCTCCAGACTTAAAGCCCTTTAATTTTCACCAGTCATGATGTAAGTTGAGCGTCCGTCTCCTGTTTTGGGAGATTGGGGGATCCGAAACCCATGGGTTCGAACCCTGTTCGAGTCAAACCAATGACTTAAAAATGTATACTTGTTGCTTCCTAGCCAGGCGCTCAGCATTATTAGGATAGCGCAAGGACTGGGTGGCTCAGTGTCAGGATAATGTGACTGAGTGGGATATGAGGCCTTGGTGCTTGGAGGCCTGGTCTCCCAGTGGGGCAACAATATAAAAGTCACCATAAGTGTGCACTGTCACAAGTCGTCCTGATATGACCGTAGGTGTTGCTAGGACGTAAAACAACAACAAACAAACAAACCTTTAATTTTCCCGTTAAATAATTGGCATATTCTATGCACGTCTACTAGTACTACCCCAGTTCAGAGGTAAGAATTACCACCCATCGTTAACCCTTGCCTCCCCGTGCCCCAGTCATAATAACAACATTAACCTCATCCCCTGCCCCCCCCCCCCCCCATCCCCATTCCATCTCCACCCAACTCTCATAGCGGGAATGGAGTCAGACCGCGACGAATTGTCCTCATCGGTCGGGTCCCAAGTAGCTAACCGGAAGTGGTGCATGCCGGGGAGCTGCGCCGACTGGTCCCTTTTGGCAAGTCCTCAGACTGGTCCCATGGCAGTTACCAAGTGGCGGCCCAAACTCAATTTCTAATTGGTCCATCTAATAAGGCATCACTTGAATAGATGAATAGATCGTTTGTACTGATTGTTTGGGGATGTTATGTCCTAGCAACAACTAAGGTCATGTCAGGCTGGGAATCGGCTTGTAATAGCGCACACTTATGGTGGTTTTATAGTGCGGAATAACTGGAAGACTGGGCCTGCCCTATCCTATTAATGCCGAGCACCAGGCTGGGTAGTGCCAAGTATCAATTTGATAAGTTATCGGTTTCGTTTGACCCTTGATTTCCCACTTGGGAAGACAGCTGATTTAGCCACCATGTTCGGTGCACAGAGGAATAACAGCGCACACGCACATCCACAAACACATGCAATCACACACACGCACTCACACATCCACACACACACACAAACACAAACACATCCACACACACATTCACAAACACGCACTCACACACATGCACACACACATGCACACATTCACAAACATCCACACACATCCACAAACACACGCACTCACACACACATCCACCCACATGACACATGCACACACACACATCCACAAACACACTCACTCACACACATCCACACGCACACATTCACATCCACACACACACATACATTCACACACACAAATCCACACACACACCAGACCCAATAAAGCCTTAAATGAATGATTTAACAAATTTGAAAGTTATCAAACTAGTAAATACAGACAGGGAAGTCCATCAATCATCACACATATATATACTACAGCTTTGTAACTTTCGACAACCGCCAAGAGAACATTGCATAAGTACTGGTAGTTATGTTATATTAAGAGCAATAAATTACAATTACTAAAATAACTGAATTAAATCGATAAGATTTGTGTTTATTTCTTTAAAAACTTAAGCACAAAAAAACAAGTACTGTAATGAAGCAAATAATAACAATTGATATATTGGAGGAAAGAGTAATTAACAGTCGATGTCAGCTCTCACTCGGGCAGTCGAGACAACTCTATCCCTGGGGGATTTCAAGGTAGAGTGAAATCTCCATAAGCATATTCAGCGCTATACGGAGCGACCCAACTAGCCATGGTGCGACCCAACCAGCCACGGTTGAACTCGTTTCAGCCCGTTTAAACTTGTTTCCGGTACAAAGGCTAGGGGACCAGGTTGGAAACTGAGTGATAATAGCTGAAAACTTCTATGCCTCTGCCTGAGCAAATGAATGCCAGGGGACCAGGCTAGACCTCCACAGAGCTAGCAGTCTAGTCAAATATTATTTGACTAGTTTATTGTTCAGACATTATCACATATTTATTTATCTTTTGCACAGATTAAAGTGCTTGAAGTATATTTTTAATTTATCTACATCAACTTCTCTTTAAGTCACACAATATCAGGACTTAAAGAATGGGAAACTATTCCTGCAAGGGTATGCTCAATATGACCCAGTGGTCAGCCCCTTTTCCTCCTTTCTTCACTGTGGACCCTTCTCGAAATCTCAATGGTAGGGGAGCCACACGTCTGGTGCCCAGCCCCTGGTGGTGCTTCGTTTTCGGCATCGCAACATGCCCACGTCCGCGCATGCGTGACTGTTCTAATTAACAGAGAATTACGTCATGGTGTCTCGGTGGTTGATTCAAAGATCGCTGAGCGCAGGGAGTGGAGTGTGGGCGTTCTCCCCTGACAGTTGTAACTAACTGCAGTCGCCGGAGGAAGAGAACTTTTTTTAATTTATTTTTATTGAGGCTGTATTTAGACTGTCAAGAGCATATACGCCCGAGTACTCAGGCTTGTTTTCAATGCTGGCCAGCTGTAGTGTTGGTGGTGTCTTATCACACAGTAGCTGCTGGTAAGGTGTTTGATTGGCTGCATTACAGTAGCAATTAGGTAGTTGATTGATATGGTTAGGAGTCTATGTTAGTTTGTTTTTTTAATTCTTGGCATATATATATATATATATATTATTTTTGTTTACTCTTACAACTAGACTAGCCTACTCCTATTTACATATCATAGGCTTGTACATAGTTATGTGGTGTGACTAATTTTGGCATGGTTACCTTCCATTGGCCGTCTCGCTGGTGGGATGTGAGATATCTCATGCCCCCTTGCAGCACAGCTTCGTGGGGGTTTCCTAACCTTATTTTGCACAGATATTCTGTGTATGTTTTTAGGTCAGGAATTTGTCTTCCTTTACCGTTTGGGCGTTCCACACCTTGGCAGCCATTTCCAGCATGCTTCTTTCGTGAGCTTTTATTTGGCTTCTGGTCTGCCTTAGTAGTGCTGCATTATTTGCTCTAGTATTGTTAGGAGTTTATATGCTCAAGTTTTAAAATGAATTATTCTCCTATTTTCTACTAATTTTACTTTAGTTCTTTTGTGTATGTCATAGGTGGGATGCAGCTTGTCTTCTCTTGGGCAGATTTTTCACGCCCATGTTGTTTACAATGATGATGAGCATACCAGAAGTTCAAGTATACTGGATTGGGTAGGTTCAGTTGGTGAAATCTTCTATCATTCATAAACAGTTTTTAAATATAAAAATGAAGAAGGGGATATTACTGCCTTAGGATCTAGCTGGTACCATCCCTTCCCCCCCAGGGTGGGGGGGGGGGCGCCTCTCCTGACTACGCAGAAATGTTATTGTCGTTAAAATAATCACCTACCACCAGGGCATGTAGACCACGTGATGGGATTGTCAGACCATCAGTTGGGCAGTAATCTGCGAGAACCAGCCCGCTGGTAATTGGATAAGGTTACTGCCGCTAGTCTGAGGACGAACATTCGAACCGCAGTGAGGGTATTGTGGGTGCATAGAGGGTGGAGTGGAAGGGGTGACAAAATAGGAAGGGGAAGGGGAAGGGAAAAGAGAAAGGGAGATCATGGATGTGTAGGGAAAGGGGTGAGAGAAGTGGAAGGGGGTGGGAAGGGAACGGGAAGGGGAAGGGAATGGAGAATGGAAGGGAGAATGGAAGGGAGAAGGGAAGGGAGAAGGGAAGGGAGAAGGGAAGGGAGAAGGGAAGGGAGAAGGGAAGGGAGAAGGGAAGGGGGAAGGGAAGGGAGAAGGGAAGGGAAGGGAGAAGGGAAGGGAGATGTGGATCGGGAAGGGTCATATAAGGACGGGTACCGACTTGTCATAGTGCGCACTCATCGTGACTTTATAGTGCTGCCCCACTGGGAAATCAGGCCACTGGCACCATGACACGATATCCCACTCAGTCACATTAGCCTGACACTGACCTAACCAGTCCTTGCCCTATCCTTTTAGTATTAATGCCGAGCGCCAGGCTAGGAAGCGACAAGTATCAATTTTATAAGCCATTGGTTTGACTTGACCGGGAACCGAACTCCCGATACACCGCATGCCGGGCCCGCGCTCTACCGGCTCGGCCACCGCGCCCGGTCTAGAACTTGGGTGAATACCTCAGTGCATTACTCATAATACCCAATTCCTTTCATAATGTGTAATTCTTAAGATAAACCTGATCTCAAA
Organism: Branchipolynoe longqiensis; assembly: GCA_030323885.1. Lineage (NCBI taxonomy): Eukaryota > Metazoa > Annelida > Polychaeta > Phyllodocida > Polynoidae > Branchipolynoe > Branchipolynoe longqiensis. Next base: position 32,549,521 of record CM059195.1, on the reverse strand, counting down.
AGGTCCTGACACTGACTAACCTTAGGAAGACAAACAGCCACATGAGCGGGTGTGTATGTTAATACTTAGGTAAAATGGCGCACACCTACATCACATTGAGGGCTACTACTCACGGTGGCGTCCAATCCCATTTCCAAATACTGCCATTTCTGTGCTAATAATGCTTTTACTGCAATGGCTAGGTTATATTATTGCAGTGGTATTTACATATATGGATCGTCAGAAACTATATACCACTTTTGTGACATGGAAACGAAAAGTCAAAATATTCCAAATAATAGTAGAATCCATATCGATATGAAGCGTTATAATGTTGTGCATGTCAGAATTAAAAAGTGAAAATAAAAAATTTCGATTTTGATCTTACACAAATTGAGAAAGCTGTTAAAATCAACCATATAACATCCATCTATAACATCATTTTAACATACATCCATAATATCATCGTAACATAAACAATAAATTCAAAAAAGATTTTATTGCCGACAGTTAAGCCAAAAGAATTGTAGTCAAAGCCTGCAAGACACCAAACGGTATGTTTAACTCATAGCCCAGCAATCTGGAATCCTCAAAGTTTCTAATTCCAATTGATAATAATTGGTTTACATTGTGACCAACTTGATAGCAGTGTGATGGACCGCGTTCTACTCCACCTGAGGAATAATGAGGTAATGCTGAGGTTGCTTCAATCAAACACCGGGCTGTCCCCAGGTTTATTCCCCACCAAGATCAAAATAGAAGTGACTTATTGTTGCCCAGCCGGTGTTGCAGTTTCCTTGGCACACCAGTTTGCGAGGGACACATCGCTTCTGCGCATGCGTCAAAATCGAACAGCATCATCACTAACCTGATAAATTTAATATAATCTTTTTGGTAAAGCTGTTTTCTATATGTGTACCAAACGATTTGTTTCTAGGGGGTGTGGTTTTAGAAATATTTCCCTTTTTCTGTATTTTCTGTATGAAGATTGCTCACGACCATTGACAATGCCTTGAGTTTGACGGTACGCGCAGTGCAAAACATTAGTTTTATTCAAAATTAATAGAAGTGCAGAAGCCTAACCTTATAAATTTAATACAACCTATTCATTGAATATGTTTTCTATATGTGTTCCAAGTGGGTTGCTTCTATGTGGTGTAATTTGAGAGATATTTGACTTTTTCTGTATGAAGATTTGCTCACGGCCATTGAATTTGAATGTATGTGTCCCTCGCAAACTGGTGTGCCGCGGAAACTGAAACACCAGGTTGCAAGTAACCTCCACCACTGGAATTGTTCCTGGTAGCGTGCTGCCACCTGCCGATACTTCTTATTGCCAAGGGTCAGGCACAGTGGGGACCATCACCGTGTGGTAAGTTGGACCCATAACAAACTACTACCTCAGTAATGACTAAACGTCCAAATCGATGATGTATAGCTGCCGGCACCATGACACAATATTCCACTCAGTCATATTATCCTGATACTGAGAAACCCAGTCCATACCATATTACAGTATTGCCAGGTACCTGGCTCGGTAGCGCCAAATAAATAATTGTGTAACTCACTGGTTTGACTCATCAGGGTTCGAACCCACAGCTTCCTACACGCGGAGCAGGCAATGCCCTTCCCGATTTGGTTACCCCGTCCGGTACTATAGTTGCAGATACTGCTGTTGTAAGTGCCACTGTTATCAGTGGGGGATACGATTGATTGGTTGTTGGAGTTTTACATTCTGGCAACATCTAAGGTCATATCAAGATGGGTACCGATTTGTGAAGTGTGCACTCATGGTGCGTTTATAGTACTGCCCAACTGGGAAATCAGGCCGCCAGCACCATGACCCGATATCCCACTCAGTCAGTCACATTATCTTGACACTGAGCTAACCAGTCCTTGCCCTATCCTATTAATGCCGAGCGCCAGGCTAGGAAGTGACAAATATCTATTTTATAAGTCACTGGTTTGACTCGACCAGGAACCAAACTCCCGATCTCCCGCAAGCGAGGCCCGCGCTCTACTGATTCGGCCACTGTGCACGAAGGGAAGCATTATTGAAGGATTTAAGACTTTGATATCATTAGTCACTACCAGTTCCCCTCAAGCTACCTTAGACGCCGACACACATGCATTGCCCAAGGGCACCTGTATGTATTCTTTAGCCTCACCTAGTGGGTCACTAATTCTCCCAGAGAACAAACATCAGCAAACATTTAGTAAAACTGCACTTCGCGGAGGCATTGTGGATTCAGGAAGTGCGATTGTGAATCGGCGCCTATAGTTCAAAAGTACAAGAAACTAAGCTATTATGGTGCATTTGCTATTAATAAAGGAGATCATTCTCTTCATCGGCGCCTATGGTTCACAAGTACAAGAAACAGCTGTTCTGCTGCATTTGCTATGAATAAAGTACATCATTCTCTTCATTGGCTCCTATAGTTCACAAGTACAAGAAACTGGCTATTTTGCTGCATCTGCTATGAATAAAGGACACCGTCCACAAGTATTAAAAAAAAAAGAGAACAAAAAGAAGCTATTCTGCTGGATCTGTTATGGATAAATGAAACCATTATGATTATGTTGTCATCTGATAGGGTTTATTCACAAATAAAAGCCATAATAATATGTGCTAAAATTATAATACCATTCACTATCAGAGAAATCTGTGTGAAACTACAGCGAACAACCATTAATACTGATCCTTTAATGTGCAAATTGGAAAAGTCACAGTTTCTTAGGCCACTATTCTAAAATATCACTATGCTTTCAATGCCCAAGGACAGCTCACCACCAACACAGCACCAACCGGGCACTGGTTCCCAGAACGAGGCGGTGCAAGTTCCCAATGTGGCACACCACTTCATACAGCTCACCATGACAGGATCTCCATTCATTCGGCTACATCAGGCGCATAGATTTACTTATGTTGCTAGAATGTAAAACCCCAAACAAACAAGGTCATAGCAGGACAGGTACCAACTTGTGACAATGTGCACTCATACTATATGTCATAGTGACTTTATAGTACCGCACCCCTGGGCCACTGGGCGATCAGGCCACTGGCACCATGACCCAATATCCTACTCATCACATTATCCTGATACTGAACAAACCAGTCCTCATCCTCTCCTATTAATGCTGAGCGACAGGTTAGGTAGCAACACGCATACATTTTGTATGTCATTGGTTTTACTTGGGCAGGGTTCGAACCCAACACTTTCCACTATTCTTACCTATTCGGCTACCACACCCGGTACAAGAGGTGTTACTGTTAGTGTAGGGGACTGGTCACCTATTTATACCAGACCATAGCCGAACCACCAGTGACCACGTGACTAGCCATCCCTACTACTAGTACTAGGCCAGGGTATATAATACCCCATGACACAATGTCTCCGGGTCTGTCCATGACCAGCTAAATAAAAGTCTATACAAAATCCGGTATTCGAGTCTGTCTGTCTGTCTGTCTGTCTGTCTGTCTGTCTGTCTGGCTGCCTTTCTTTCTATCCTTCTTTTTTTTCCCTTCCTTCCTTCCCCCCTTTCTTCCTTTCTTTTTCTTTCTTTCCTTCCTTCCTTTCTATCTCTCTCTTTTTCTTTCTTTCTTTCTTTCTTTCTTTCTTTCTTTCTTTCTTTCTTTCTTTCTTTCTTTCTTTCTTTCTTTACATAACTGATACGTGCCGCTAGCTTGGCACTCGAAATTACCAAGCATGGGCTAAATGACCGATTGGCTCAATACCACAAACAGGTGATTTAATGGGATATTATTTCATGTCTATTCCAGTGGGGCAGCACAATAAAGCCAACATAAGTGCACACCCGGCACCCATCATAATGTAACCTCAGGTGTTACTGGTACGACAACCACCTCCTCAAGCAGGCACTCTAAATCTAATACAGGACTCAAAATGAATCACCCTGGAATCTTAGCACCAGACGCTAGCTCAATACAAAAGTGAAAATAAATCAAATAATAAAATAAATAAACAAACAGGCAAGTCTGGCATGGTGTGCCTGCCCAACACTCTGTACACAACACACACTGTTCCATGTCATATTCATAACGTGACCCCTCCCTGTTTCCAATTGACCGAATAACAGAGGGGTGAATAATGAGCAGTTAAGTCGGGCTGGGGTGAATGTAGATCTAGACAAGTGTGTGTGGTTGTGTGTGTGTGGTTGTGTGTGTGTGGTTGTGTGTGTGTGGTTGTACATGTGTGTGTGAGTGAATGTGTGTGTGGTTGTACATGTGTGTCTGAGTGAGTGAGCGTGTGAGCACCTGTGTGTGAGCGCATGTGTGTGTCTGGTTGTGTGAGAGTGTGGTTGTATGTGTGCTTGCATATGTGGTTTTGTGAGAGTGTGGTTGTGGGCGAGTGGTTGTATGTGTGCTCGCATACATGGTTGTGTGAGTGTGTGTGTGGTTGTGTCAGAGTGTGGTTGTATGTGTGCTTGTATATGTGGTTTTGTGAGTGTGTGGTTGTGGGCGAGTGGTTGTATGTGTGCTCGCATACATGGTTGTGTGAGTGTGTGTGTGGTTGTGTGTGAGTGTGGTTGTATGTGTGCTTGCATACATGGTTTTGTGAGTGTGTGGTTGGGGGTGAGTGGTTGTGTGTGTGCTCGCATACATGGTTGTGTGAGTGTGTGTGGTTGTGTGTGAGTGTGTGGTTGTCTGTGAGTGTGGTTGTATGTGTGCTTGCACACATGGTTTTGTGAGTGTGTGGTTGCGGGTGAGTGGTTGTATGTGTGCTCGCATACATGGTTGTGTGAGTGTGTGTGTGTGGTTGTATGTGTGCTTGCATACATGGTTGTGTGAGTGTGTGCAATTATGTGTGAATGTGATTGCATACATGCTCGCATACATGGTTGTGTGATTATGTGTGGTCGTGTGTGAATGTGGTTGTATACATGATTGCATATGTGGCCGTGTGAGTGTGCATGTGTGGTTGTGTGTGAATATGGTTGTATGTGTGCTCGCATATATGGGTGTGTGAGTGTGTGTGATTGGATGTGTGCTCGCATACCTGGTTGTGTGAGTGTGTTTGTACTTGTGTGAGTGTGTTTGTACATGTGTGAGTGTGTTTGTACACACATTACACACATAATCAGTCCTTGCCCTATCCTAGTAATGCTGAGCGACAGAATAGGTAGCGACAAGAATGAATTTTGTAAGTAATTGATTTGACTATCAGTATTATCACTCACTCACACACACACTCTCCCTCTCACTGTCTCTGTCTCTCACACACACATACACACACACAAGCACACACACTCACACACACACACACTATATAATTCATTATGTGAGTATAAATGATGTAAGATTCGAACCCTTTCTCATATGATGTTCATATGATGTGCTGGTGGCGCCCCCATCGGCGCTTTCTCTCACTCACCGGCTACGAGGAACTCAGTCAGTCGCGCACTCCCCTCAACCCACCAATCCTAGTAATGCTGTGCGCCGTAATTAGCAGGTGTGACTTTGTTTGTTGTGGTTTTATATACTAGCACCACCGAAGTCTTGCTTGCTGGAGTTTTACATCCTGACAACATCTAAGGTAATATCAACATGGCTATTAACTCTTGACAGTGTGCACTCAAGGTGACTTTATAGTTCTGTCCCACTGAGAGACCAACCAGGCTGCTGGCACCATGACCCAATTTCCCACTCATCCACATTATCCTGATACTGAGCTAATCAGTCCTTGCCCTATCCTAGTAATGCTGAGCGACAGAATAGGTAGCGACAAGAATGAATTTTCTAAGTAATTGATTTTACTATCAGTATCATCACTCACTCACTCACTCACTCACTCACTCACACACACACTCTCCCTCTCTGTCTCTGTCTCTCTCACACACACACACACACACACACACACTCACTCACTCGCACACTCACAACACACACACACACACACACACACACACACACACACACACACACACACACACACACACACACACAACCACTTGTAATTATATTCCCACAGTGCTTTAATCATTTGCATATACAATACAATCACTGCGCGCTGGTGGATGTATGTACACCTCGTGCTGTCAGAGCCTGCGGTAAGCTTCATGTACACATGTACTATGATGTAGGTCTCCATGTAAACAGGGGAGAGCTGCATGGTGATGGCAATTTCCGAGCAGACACTTCCGGTCAGCAGCTACATGACGAGCGCAACTTCTGAGCAGACACTTCCGGTCAGCTGACAGCCACGAGCCATTCAGTCGAGGACACAAACTCCAGCCGCCGTATTTTCTCAGATGAATTCTCACCAATTTTTATTTGATAGCTGTTATAACCTAAAGATGAGCTCGGATTAGGATTAGGTTATGAACAACTTATTTCAGCAACATATTAAAGATGTCTCTATTTTATAACCTAATAAAATCACAAATTAAATAGGGCTATCAATAACTGATTTGAGAGATCTGTCGTGGGGGTGATGAAAATGGGAAATATTGTGCCTAGAGCAGGACTCGAACCCACATCGCTTTGCATTCCGGGCCAGTTTGCTAACCATTACACCACCTAGGCTCCCTGATGTCACCACACTACCCACGCCTACCTGTTTTTTTTTTTTTTACTAAATGTATTTTATTTAGCGAATAATGTCTTTTGTCAGCGCCAGAGCACTGGTCTTCCGGATGTTCATTACAACTTGTTGGTACATAAATGACAATATCAGTTGCAATAATAACCACATGAAAAACCTGTTCGATAATAGAAGCATAATATAAATTGAATATTCATTGTAATAGTAACTGCATACAATTCCAGTTCAACATATGTATTATGCACTCGGTGAGCATACATCAATAAATGTACAAGATGATTCTAGAATTGTCTTTAAACATTTCTGTCTTCCTTCGCTTTCTTTCTTCTTTTTTTCAAAAAGATATAACATATCTCCAATATGCGGCTCCTTGCCTGAGAGGTCAGTGCAGACCACTGCAGATCCATAAGAAAATAATATCGATTTTTATAATCCAATAATTTATTTGTTTGTTGAACGACCCCCAGCACAAAAAGGTAAACATCGACTATTGGGGGGGGGGGGCATTATAATCAAATAACAACATAATATATGCTATATAGTATATTGAGTACGTAATATTAAATCTAACTAGCTCTTGTTTTCAGATATTCATTCCTAACTAGACGCCATTCATGAAACGGGGATGAAAGTAGTCTACAGCAAAAAAACGCACAAATCAAGCCGTGGTTATTGCACCAACGGCGAATTTCCGTCAAAAAACGTATTTCCCCCATAGGATTAGCGCTGTCAGGGAATTGTGGGGGAAATGCAGGAAGTCAGGTTTCCAATGTACTTGTTGTGCTTATATTATCGCCCATACCAAACTCGTTCTTGTTTGGGTTTTTATGTTTTAGCAACATCTAAAGACATGTAAGAACGGGATTCAAACTATCCAATTGTTGTCATATATGACACCCAGATTCCTTCAGACTTTTGTTTGACGTTAATTCGTAAATATCCAAAGTCGAGGAAATCCATGAAATCGCAAAGATCTTTCATCCCTGATGTAAAGGGGCTGTCACATTATGACGCATCGTGCCAACGTACGGCGACGTATGTGATTTTTGGCCGCTACATCGGGATACGTTGTTATGTGTTACATATGCGTTAGGCGCCCATTGGTATATGTCAATGTACGTTATGTATGCGTTAGGCGTACGTCGATGTACATTAGATGTCCGTTAGACAAACATTGTTCACTACATTGCACTACAGTGACCTACTTTAAAGGCAGTGGGAGTGTACAATCCGCGTACTGACAACATATGGATAATGTATGTCTAATGTACGTTTAGCGTTTCTCCAGTGTGTCTTGACGTATGTAACATATGACGCGTAGTTCTGGCGATCGAATAACCGGCGTTCTGTGAACATAGCGTGAGCATAATTTGAACATTTTTCGCCTGGAGGTACGTTAGCCAAACGTTGGTCATACACTATATATACGGTATGTATATATGTCCAACTTTGCCCCCTACGCCGAAAGTTTGATGCTTCTCGACATAAAAAAGTGATATTACCCATTGGCTGTGCGCTTGCGATATGAGTCGTAATGTGACAGGGCCTTAAGAAACACAGTACTACACATGCCTCGTCTGTCAGCTCACATCAAGAGGCCGCCCATGTCCAACACTGAGCACACATGTAATCATCTGTAACAACACTAAGAGGTTGTCTCCCCGACCCTCCCCCCTCCCAATCTCCCCCATAGCACCCCCCCCCCCCACACACACACGGGCGCACACATTACCACAACTCCAAAAACACAACCTGTAATATATTTGTTTAAACACTAAAATATCACATTTTTAAAAGACCACATTCACACCACAGACAATAGAGTCAAACATCCTTTAATTACTTCTCTTTTCAGTTTCATATTCATCATGCAAGACTACGCAACACACCAATACATGAAAGTTTGTTTGTTTGTTTGTTATTTTATGTCCTAGCAACATCAAGTCATATCGGGATGGGTACCGACTTATGACAGTGCGCACTCATGGCGACTTTCATAGTGCTGCCCCATTGGGAAATCAGACCGCCGGCACCATGACTTTATATCCCACTCAGTCAAATTATCCTGACGCTAAGCTAACCAGTCCTGCCCCATCCCTATTAATGTTGAGCGCCAGGCTAGGAAGCGATAAGTATAAATTTTAAAGTCATTGGTTTGACTCGACCGGGAACCAAACTCCCAACCTTCCGCACACGAGGCCCGCACTCTACCGATTAGGCCACCATGCCCAGTCCAATACATGAGATGCACGTATATCCTCAAGTATATAATATACATTACATGTGGCCAGATTACACATATACTGAATAGATAGTACACACATAACGTATGACATTTATGATACATATATACAAGATTATAAACAATGTTATGCTAAATAATTATGTTTTCAGCGGTACAGTGAGCGGTGGTTACACTGTGCAGGGATGGTGGTGCCACCATCGGAGCTGGGTTGGGAAGGCTGGAGCAGTAGATGACTAGGACAGACTCTATCAGTCCATGAAGCTGAGTGAGTGATGGGGGAAAGGAGGGATATTCCGGGTAATTATACTCGTATAATTCTTATAAAGCATGTATATATAAAGAGTAAAATTCCCACTATGTGAGTGGCAACGCAGTACTCGAGTAACACTCCCAGGTGGCGCCACGGTGTGTCATCTGGAGGAAGTGTTGTTTGTTTGTTGTTGTTTTACGTCCTAGCAACATCTAAGGTCATATCAGGACGGGGGAGGAAGTGTTACTTATATGGCCGATAATTGAGATGTATCAGAGGCCATTAATTGTTTGTTGTTTTATGTCCTAGCAACATCTAAGGTCATATCAGGAAGGGTACCGACTTGTGACAGTGCGCACTCATGGTGACTTTATAGTGTTGTCCCACTGGGAAACCAGGCCGCCGGCACCATGACCTGGTATCCCACTCAGTCACATTATCCTGATACTGAACACACCAGTCCTTGTCCTGTCCTAATAATGCCGAGCGCCTGGTTAGGAAGCGACAAGTATAAATTTTTAAGTCATTGGTTTGACTCGACCACGGTTCGAACCCACGCCATAAACTAATACATGAGACTGGGAGCATAAAGCCCAGCATCTCATGGTGACTTCGTTTATATTCACATAATGCATTACACATCACATATTCTGGGACCTTGATACTATGATAGCTAAGCCCACGTTATTTTTTGCGCCTCCCCCACGCCCCCACCGCCCTCCCCCAAAACATCTACATACTCGCCCACATTTTTGCAATCATTATTACGGCCGTGGGGTGAAGGGTGCGCGCGCTTGCGAAGCAGGGCATTACGGTAGAGGTGCGCGATTAACGACGAGACAAAAAAGGCTGTCCAGGCCACCATGTGCAGCTGTGGCGGCCGGGCCCCGTCGTACAAACAGATCGCCGTCAGTCTCACGCACAACATACAGGTTTAGTTAGACATTGTTTGCATTTGTTTGTGTCTCTTTATTTGGGGGGGGGGGGGGGGGTTCCAAATCCACGCGAGCTTCATTCAGTGTGAGTGATCGATGAGCGTGTGGATATTATATATATATAGATATAATCGCAGGGCTGAGCGTTCTGCGTGGATGTTTCGGGAGCTAGGCTAGGGTAAAAAAAAGGGGGGGGGGGCAGCAACAGCGACATTGTTTCGACGAATTCTGAAGACAACAGGCTCTGAACTACTTTCAGCTTTTAATCAATTATCGCATAACTCACCGTGACCCAGTTACAGGCGAGGGTTTTACTCCGATAGGGGTCAGGTCAAATGTCAGACTGGGCAGCCCGGTGGGGACCAAAATGTGCAATGGGCCAGCCTTCGCGGCTTCTTCACTGTGACTGACTAAAGCTGAGATTCCTTACACGCGGTATGCGGCATGCGAATGCGAATGCGGCAAAAAATCGAAAAGCATTTAACTGAATAGTGGTGCTTCCATACGTCTGAATGCGAATGCGGCAACTGAATCGGTCAGTGCGGCATGCGAATGCGAATACTGGTGCGTTTGCCATAGAAAACAGTTGTGAGAAACCTGACACTATGTGTGTGTGTGTGTGTGTGTGTGTGTGTGTGTGTGTGTGTGTGTGTGTGTGTGTGTGTGTGTGTGTGTGTGGGTGTGTGTGTGGGTGGGTGAGGGAGGTGTTATGTCAGGGTGGGTGGCGATTGGATGGGTCATTCCCATGTTAATACGCGCTGGAGTGTCGTTGGTCACGCGTCGATCACGCGCTGGCACAACGCTCTCATACGTCGTGCAACACGTCGGCTGGTCGCTAGCGGAGCGCTGGAATAACGTTATGCGAAAGTTAGGCACACGCTACGTGCGCGCGCGTGAGGCTCATTCCCACATGTTGCGCCCACCTTTATTTTTATTTTTTTTTCTCACACGTCGATGGATGTTACCACAACGTTGGGCGCACGCTACCACTACGTTGCGCTGACATCGAACCTTTCCCACCGCGCTGAAAAGTTTGACGTGTCCTGACGTAAAAAAGTGATTTTGCGCATTGCCAGCGCGCCGGCGAGATATGTTGTAGTGTGACAGCACCATTAGGTATCTTTATACTCGCATAATAAGTTATACATCACATATAATATAAATAATATATATAATATAAAGAATATATATTATTTATATAAGAAATAATTTATTATTTATATTATATATAAAATCAGTGTTTTCTCCCAGACCCTCTACACTGATGTCATTTAGAAATAGTCCAAATCGAGACATTGCATGTCTTACGAATGCAAACATCCAGCTTCATGCCACGGTGTTAAGACCCCTCCCCCCACCTCCCTCTCCTCTCCTCTCCTCCCCTCCCCCCAATACCAATAACTCCCCCAGGGGAAACCATGCACAGTGTCAATGTCATGGAAAGTACTCCCATGTGTGAGCTTTGTTGCCAAGTGAAGATTACTGGCCGCAAGAAAAACTTCATTTGATCGATTCAATTTCTATTTGATTTGGGAATACACTGTGTTCCATACTATATTGTAAGTTGATTGAATGGCTTTATTTGATGTTAACAAATGTATTGATGCTTATATTGCACCAACAACCCTGGACTTGCTTCATCACGGTACTGTCACTAAAGCCGTGGTCACACATACAGCGTTAGGCCGACTTAGATGAGGCAAACTAGATGAGTTGAACTAGCGACGCGTTCACACATACAGAGTTTTCAAAGTGTGTTGCGTTCAGACACGCGCGTTAAACCGGCTCAGATCGATGTTTGTTTGTTGTTGTTTTACATCCTAGCAACATCTAAGGTCATATCAGGATGGGTATCCACACATACATACATCCACACGCCACACATACATCCACATGTATGTATACATACAAACAACATACCTAAAGAAGAGATGGGAAGAGTAGGACAGTCCAAACATGTGCTCCAACCACTATCAAAAGCAATTACCTGTTAGGAAGCAGTCTCCATATGATATGGGATGGTCCAAACATGTGCGTTAAACCGGCTCAGATCGATGTTTGTTTGTTGTTGTTGTACGTCCTAGCAACATCTAAGGTCATATCAGGATGGGTATCCACACATACATACATCCACAGATACATCCGCACGCCACACATACATCCACCAGGGATGAAAGTGGTCTCCGAGAAAAAAAGCGGAAATGATGATATTCTCCCATAGGTTTAGCATTGTCAGGGACTCGCGGAACATTCCTGGAAGTTGGGTATCATATATATTGGTATATGCTGATAGTGCTGCGCCGTCTGCACTTCACATTAGTATATGCTAATGGAGCTGCAGCGTAAAAAAGTAGAGCCTATATGTTAATCATGCTGCGGAATTGAAAAATCACGGAAATCCGCGAAATCGCGGAGATCTTTCATCCCTGATCCACAGACAAACAACATAACTAAAGAAGAGCTGGGAAAAGTAGGACGGTCCAAACATGTGCTCCAACCACTATCAAAAGCAACTACCTGTTAGGAAGCAGCCTTGATCCATGTGCTATTAAGCCACCCCAACTAAACCAATTACGTTCACACATGCGACTTAGGCCGACTCAAGCTAGTTCGCCTCATCTAAACTACCTCGCAACGCGGTTTACTTGAGACGAACTAGTTGAGTCAACTCAGCCCTAATTCGCCTCAGCGTCGCGGTCACACGCCCAATGTGAGTCGACTTATATGAGGCGAATTAGTTGAGGCCCGTGTGTGAACGAGGCTTAATACTGTAAATGTGAAGCCGTTTAACTGCCTTACAAGCTATCTAGTTTCACTTTTCTTTTCCAACCGGACACAGTGGCTGAATCGGTAGAGCGCAGGCTTCCCTTGTGGAAGGTCGGACGTTCGAATCCCAGCTGAGTCCAATCAATGACTCATAAAATTGATAATTGTCGCTACCTCGCCTGGTGCTCGCCATTAATAGGATAGGATAAGGTCTGGTTAGCACAGTATCATAATAATTTGACTGTGTGGGATATCCGGTCATGGTGCTGGTGGCCTGGTCTCCCAGTGGAGCAGAACTATACAGATGCCATGAGTGTGCACTGTCAAAAGCAGAAATGCTGATATTCTCCCTTAGCATTGTCAGGGAATCGCTGAAAATTCCCGGAAGTCAGGTTTCATACATATTGGTATACGCTGATAGTGCTGCGCCGTTTGAAGCACGTATTAGGAGTATACGCTGCTCATGCTGCAGCGTTTGCATCACATATCGGTATATGCTGATAGTGCTGCGGCATTAGAAGCATGTATTAGTAGTATACGCTGCTAGTGCTGCGCCGTTTGCACCACATATTAGTATACGCTGATGGTGCTGCAGCGTGAAACAATGTATTGGTTGGTTGGTTGTTGGAGTTTTAGGTCCTGGCAACATCTAAGGTTATATCAGGATGGGCACAACTTATTAGTAATAGTATATATACACCCCCGGAAATCCGTGAAATCGCGGAGATCTTTCATCCCTACTAATTAAAGTATTCATATTCCCGAAATATCAACCCGATTTAATTCAAATATACAGAAATATTCATGAAAGAAATAGATGGTCAAATCACGTGACCTGATCTCTAAGTTATATTGCCGTTCCAGTTAGTATAAGAGCACCTCTGCTCTCCGTGACGGTTGTAAGGCGACGGTGCTGCCACCAAACCATAAGATCACGTCACTACACACTTTGGGGGTCGGGCGTTAGTTCTGTTGCCTCACACCAGGCGGCGTACGTGGCGCGCCACCGGAAGTCGCGAGCAGACGAACAGTCTGGCCCGCGAAACCGACCTACCGTAACTTTTTGTTGTAGGCCCAGAAACTGGACATTGAACACTCACCTGTAAGGGACAAACAAAAAACAGGGATCAGTCAATATATAGATATGTAATGTCAACAATAACAACAAATAATCGTAACAACAGTAATAGCATCCTAATTAAAGTACTCAATCACATGTATAAACACATAGGTTACTACTAGATAAAAGATTCACCCCTATGGCTACGCAGAGTAGGGGTGAATGACCACGTAGTCTAAATACGGCCGAAAATAGACGACATCACCGTTCCGAGTGTGCATGCGCTGAAAACGGTGTTGGCAGCAAAGCAAGGGTGAACAGCCATTGAGTTTGCCGATATGCGTAGGGCAAAACTTTGATTTTATTCAAAATTAATTTTAAAAAAAATACATCACAATAAATTAGATCACGGTTCCGCCTGCGCATGCGCTGAAAACGGCGTTGGGCGCAAAGCAACGGTGTACGGCCATTGAGTATGCCTATACGCGCAGTGAAAAGCATCATTTTTATTCAAAATTAATAGAAATCCAAAACCCTAACCTTATCAATTTAATATAATCTTTTTGATAAACATGTTTTCTGTATGTTCCAAGCGGTTTGTCTCTAGGTCGTGTGGTTTTATCAATATTTTACTTTTTCTGTATGGAGATTGCTCACTGCCATTGACAATGCATTGAGTACTCTGGCTATGGCTCTAACACTAGTCTGAGTGCCTCGATCTTTCTAAATCTAAATGCACATGGCATAAGATGTCCTGATTATATTGATCTAAATGCAATGCTGGATAAAAGATTAATATCTGAATTTATTATATATATTTTTTCAGTTGGTATTCTATGTTTCAAACAAGAGCTGAGATGAGCTGAAACTAGCACATTTCATAGCTGCACCCAGTGTATCAGCATGTGCCATGTGCTTTTGGGGGGGTTGTTTTGCTCTGATGCATCCCACAATGCACCGCACCACTGGAACCGTGATGTAGTCTATTTGGCACAAACATGGACGGAAGGATGCAATATAATAATATAATGAATATGTTTAAGACACAAATCTCCATAATTAAGCATTTTGAGCTAAGAAACATACAATTTCAGTCACTTTACAGGCTGATGTTTACATCACCATTGATTAGCCATAAGTAATTCTACTCATTTCTAGTTCTACATATGTCATTAACCATAGGATATAAATAAAAACATGAATAAAATAAGTAAAACTGACTCTGGCTATGGCTGGAACACCAGTCGGAGTACCCAGATTTGTGTAAATCTAAATGCACATGGCATAAGATGTGCTGATTATATTGATGTAAATGCAATGCTGGATAAAAGATTAATATCTTAATTTATTATATATATTCTTTTAGTTAGTGTTCTATGTTTCAAACAAGAGCTGAAACACATTTCATAACTACACCCAGTGTATTACTATTAGCATGTGCCATGTGCTTCTCGCGGGTTTGTTTTCCTTTGACGCATCCCACAATGCACCGCACCGCTGGAACGGCGATGTAGTCTATTGATTTAGTCTGCAACAGGAAGTTGAATTCCTGGTTTCAGTATCTAATAGCTACTTATATCAGGGCAGAGTTCGAAAAATGGGAGGGAATGCAAAAAGACAAGACGCCGACCACAGCATGCTGTCGATTTCACTTTTAAAGTCCATTAAACTACATGTTTTATTATATTTTTCAACTAAAAAAAATAGCTGGAAAATTTGAAGATGTATATGAATATATTGTGCTTTTTAAATTAAGAGCTTTCATCCAATTAACAAACTTCAAGCGCAAACTTTCGATTAAATCCGCTGGAGATCGAACCCCACAACTTTCCAAATAATGAAATTTTACTCATAGGCACTCCCTGTTGAGAAATAGAAAACAGCAACGCGAGCACAGCAATACAAGTGTATCCTTCAAAGCACTCTAGAAATATAAGTGTGTGAATATCATTGCCACCTGTTCCAATCATTCAGCAACCTTCTATCAACTAGTATTAACAATAGTTATACAAACATTTCCGCCAAAAAGGAGGATTGGAAATGAAACGTAAAGCTGCATAATCGGATGAAGCACCAAATTTCCCAACCACAACACTCACCTGGACTTGATTCTGCATATCTAACTAAAGGCCCTGTCACATTACGGCGTATGGCGGGAGCGTATTGAAAACCTACGTCAAAAATGGGAAAAAGCTGCGCGTGCCGGCCTATGGTGACCTATCGGGTGTTTTTGAGCGTATGCGTAACCTATGAGGAGCGTACGAGGAGGGTACGAGGAGTGTACGAGGAGCATATGAGAGCGTACTGTGACATTTTTTGATGGTTTTGATTGGCATATGGAACCTATGCGTAGCGTATGCGTAGCGTATGCATAGCGTATGCATAGCGTATGAGCAGCGTATGAGTCAAGATCGATGTCGAGACCTATGGCATACGCTGTGCATACGCTGTGCATACGCTAGGAGTACGCTCCCATACGTAACTTGTAGGTTATGCGTACGCTACATACGCTAAAGATACGCCGGTGATGCAAGTTGAGCGTATGCGTAACCTACACCGGTGCACCCCTAGCGTACGAGGAGCGTACACCGGCGTATGAGGAGTGTACACCGGCGTATGAGTAGCGTATGAACCATACGCTCCCATAGGTCAAGATTTTTTGAGCATGCACAAAAAGATTTGGACGGACAGACGGGAGAAAGCGTATGGCGGCGTACAACGGCATAGGCCGGCACATGACGGCCTATGTGTAGCGTATGCATAGCATATGGCGGCATATGCCGACATATATGACGTAACGCACCTACACCGCCGTACGCTCCCGCAAAAAACCCTAATGTGACAGCCCCTTTAGTTACTGACGCACTTGTTGAGCACTTGTTGCTGCATAGAAGGGCATGCTGAATCAATTCAATAAAACCTGTCAGTGCAGAAACCGATGGTGTCATTGTTTTGGCCTGCTTGCCAAAATTAAATTAGCATGTTTGAACTCCATATATCTAAAAAGTTAGCCATTTAAAATAAAAGTTACTTAAAACTAAAGTGAGGTAGATTATAACAATCAATTTAATATATTCATCTAAGAAAATGATTAAAAATCAAAACTATCCGACTATGCAACTTTAAGCTTTGGCTACTTTAGTTGGTTTATTTTTTTTTAATAGCAAGGGCCATCAATGACAGCCAATATGTTAACAAACCCTAGATGTTTTTACACGGTAACCATTTCTCCACTTCTGTCTAGCACACGTGTGGTAGAACAGATTGGTGTTGACTAAATTGGCCTCAAGACGTTTCTTTCAAAATCTCACTGCTTGAAAAATCACCAAATCATAATGATCTTTTGTCTATGAGAAAATAATGCGCCATATTTGTTCAACTCACCAATTGGGCGAATTAGGATCCTTCACACTCATGGTAGCTTTATAGTACTGCCTGACCAGGATGGCATGCCACCAACGCTACAATCCGATATCCCACTTGGTCACATTAAGCTGACACTGACTGAGACAATACAGTATGAAACATGATAAAAAAGTAATTATAGTTGTCTCACTAGAATGGTAATTGTGGACCAGGAAGCTCCTAGGTGGTTCCAGAGAGCGTGTATATAGATGAGAGGGACAACTCCCGCGAAAATCGGTAACACAGGCTACAGTGGCGCCTCTCGCGGTTATTGTTGAACAAGCCTTGAGTTTGCCGGTGGTGCGGTTTTAGAGATATTTCACTTTTTCTGTATGAAGATTGCACACAACCATTGACAATGCCTTGAGCTTGCCGGTACGCACAGTGCAAAACGTTAATTTTATTCAAAATTAATAGAAATCCAGAACACTAACCGTATAAATTTAATATAATCTTTTTGGTAAACATGTTTTCTATATGTGTACCAAGCGATTTGTTTCTAGGTGGTGTGGTTTTAGAGATATTTCACGTTTTCTGTATGAAGATTGCACACGACCATTGACAATGCCTTGAGTTTGCCGGTACACATACAGCTGTGTCATAAACTGTTCAACAACCACCACTTGGAGCGCCACAGTCGGCAGCTGTTACACGGTCTAGTATGAGAGCTGTCCCTCTCATCTATACACGCTCTCTGGTGGTTCCTACATACAATTGCAAATTACTAACAAATCGTACAAGACACTAAACCACAAACTAATTACTAAAGCTGTTCAACATTGAAAACAAGTTCTATCATAAACTTATATGTTATGGACAGGTTAAATAAACCATCAATGAAAAAAAAAGTCGAACTTTCTGCTCCTGGCGATCTATAGCCGTACCATGGATGTAGACCACTGAGCTGCGTCATCAAAATGGCGGTTTATTTTACAGCTCACCACATATCCACCAGCAAGTTTTTTTTTTATATTCTGGTTTTTTTTTTATCTCTGTGAAACACGCCTTTGCTCTATTAAATTGGCTTAGGTACGGGTGCACTTATTTAAGCACTTGTTGCATAAAATGGGAAACTGACTAAGTTGGATATGTAGGATCAAAAGTGTTTTGGTTTTGAAAATGTGATGCTTTCATCTGACTATACAGCTCTAACCAATAACTTACAACATTGCTACTTGTCACCTAACTTGGGACTTGGCATTAATAGGATAGGGCAATGATTGGATTGTTCAAGATCAGGATAATGTGACTGAGTAGGGTGTTATGCCATGGTGCTGGCGAACCAGACTTCGAATGGGGCAGCATTATAAAGTCACCATGAGAACACACTGCCATAAGTCAGTACCCACAGTGATATAACCTTAGATGTTGTTAGGACGTAAACCCCCAACAAACAATACTTCCAAAACTAAATCTAGTTCCAATAGCCTCTTCCTTAGAGCAGTACTATGTGCACTGAGTGAACCCCAAGAATGCATTGATTCTGAAAAGGAAAGTTTGTTTTATTTAACGATGCCTCTAGAGCACATTGATTTTTATCATCGGCTATTGGACGTCAAACATATGGTCATGCTGACTTATTTCTTTGGAGGAAACCCGCTGCTGCCACATAGGCTACTCTTTCCGATAAGCAGCAAGGGGTCTTTTACGTGCCCTTTCCCACAGACAGGACAGCACATACTACATCCTTTGATGAATCAGTTGTGGACCACTGGTTGGAACGGAAAATAACCCAAACTGCAAATGTGTCCACTGAGCAGGATCAATCAGAAGAGAGACTCCTTCACAGGTGGACACTCCCAATGATTTTGAAAACAGCCAGTGATTTGTTATTAAGTGGAACCATCGTTGTTTCTCTCTGCATGTGCTATTAATACCTAATAAGCAATACTGTAACCCCCCTCTACGTTGAGTACCTCAAACTAATGCCCCAAACTAAATGCAACACTACACTAGGGGCAGCTTGCATATTAACACTCATGCTAGCTTCTGTTAACAGTAGGTACCGGCAGCGAAATAAAGAAATATGCATAGGCTACAATATTTTTATTCCATCCTGTAAACATTGAAATTACAAGCCTAAATCAACAAACAGTTAGGTTATAAATATTATTGTTCTTGAGATAATAATTTTTTAAAGATTAAATATATAAAAATGTATTAATTTTGAATTAAAAGTGGAACTTTGACCAAAGATAATGAAAAGTGGAAGGATGTGAGGAGAGTTCTAGTAACCAATTTCCATTCTACATTTATAAAGGAATTTAAATGATCAATTGCTAAATCAATTAGTAAAGCAAACTTTTAATAAGCCAATGTCAAAAAGTGCAATTCATAACAAAAAAATCATACTGATTTGGCCAGTCATTTTCAAAGCATGGTATTTTCTTGGAAAACTAGAACAAAACTGAATAAATGCTAAATAGTTCACCTATTCATAACAGTGTAATACGCTATTTTTTTAGAGCTCTATCTGCAGAGAGTAAAAAGATATTTGCATCCTAAAATGTCAAAAAGTGTAAACAGCACCTGTAAGTGAATTTCTTTCAACATTTCAATCTTTGAAAGCTCATTGCAGCAAAACAATCTTTTGAATCTGCCTCATATTTGCACAGTATTACAATAACCATTCACTGAGACTAATAGATATTATTTATATCAATATTATATCCAAAAATATGGAAAATATTGAATTCTGATTCAACATATAAAGACAAATTGTCGGAAAACCAAATATATCAATTTGATGAATTTTTAAATGCTCATTGTAGTGTAACCGATTGGTTAAACTTCCTATAAATTTACAGTGCACATCATCTGGAGGTAATACACATTATCCTATTAATTTTCTATCTAGAAATAAAAAAGTGCATTCTGATTGCACATACAAAAGAAAAGTGTACAAAACAAAAAATATAAACTTGTTTATCAAGCTTTGGACACTCACTGTGGCTCATCCAATAGGTGGATCTTCTTCAAATTTTGCACACATAGCACATGGAACTAATCCATATTAGCTATACCAATAATCTAGCTAAAAATATCAAAAGCTGCATCTTGCAAATAAAAATTAAAAGTGTCTGAAACCAAAAATAATTATTTAAATAAATCTTTAAATATTCACTGTGCCTAGAGCAATGGTTGGATCTTCCCCAAATTTGGCCCAATATTAGATTATATATTCTCTAATATATCTCAATAGACATCAATGGAATATACATGTTTCTACATGGGTGATACCATTGTGAAACTAGTGTGGTCAGCAAAAGCCCAAACAAGTTGGTGTCAATATTCTGTCTGCGGCTCCTTGCACTAACTAGCACTATGGTAAGATTGATATCATTGGAAAGGGAATCAAATTGCCTATCTATCCATACCAAATCTTACAATTTTAAATTGCAGAATTTGACCTGATTGACCCTTTTGACCTAGAGCAAACTATATATGGATAGAAAGCTCAGGTCACTGCGCTTCTCGTGGTACCATCCATAACTTTCTATGATGTAGTGCAAGGAAGCGCAAGCCCATTAAATATATCCTGTTTTTCAGAGTTGTTTTCATTTACACCAGTAATGAAGGAATATTACCTAAATACACTCATCATACAAATGGATTTTACTTAAATAGAAACTTGCTATATATCCAATCCAACAACAACATTGGATAGAACATATCCTGATGTTCTAGGTTATGCAATTTCATCAAAATCAAATACACACAGAAATAGTTACAAGCATGTGAATATTGATGAAAAAAGCACTATTCCTGGACTTTTTCATGCCAATGCTGGTACTTATTAACAGTAAAGCCATCTTGTATTACAGAGTGCATGTATACAGTGAATTCTACCGCATGCAAAGAGTAACACAATATTAAGGCAACTCCCTCCAATACTATAGAGTATTATTAGACTGCACAGCATTCGAAATAAGAGCTTGTCCGCTTGTCGGAGCCAAGTGAGAGTAGACACGGACAATCAGAATATGGTTTGAGCTTTTGCGTTGGACAAGTGGAAATGTTGGGCTTAAAAACATGTATTTATGACATTTGTGATTGAAGATTTATACTGCATATCATGGATAAGTCTGAATAGACTTGTTTTCACCATTAGACAGGTTGTCGATAGAAAGCCAGAGCCTACACTTTTACCGACCCAAGGGATTTTTAACCTCCCACACCACATAGACATGGTATGAGAGCAACCGGCCTTTGATGACGCTGTAAGTTATACACAGCGGTGGAAATTCAAAGTGGCAGAGGTGGGGGCAAGGGGAATCGAACCACCGACCTTCAGATTAGGAGTCCGTCCTAGAAAAAAGTCAGAGACTCTAACCACTCTGCCACAGAGAACAGTTTGTAGTTTTATTCCCATAACCATGGATGTTAACTGAGATAATAAAGGTAAGGACTGTGGACAAGTGAAAATTCAGACGCACAAGTGAAAATGACACCAGACTTGTCCTAAGGACAAGTGAAAATGTGCTTATTTCTATCACTGTTGCATAATATGAGGGACTACCTCATATTTACAGGGCTTATGCTAATGGTAACCACAGCTCCACATAGTCCGATGTTTTTTGAGTTTCTGCCATTTTTTTAAAGAATAAATATATTAGGTTGATTGTTATAATCGATATTACTTTGGTTTGAAGTAACTTTTTTTTATTATAAACAAGCTTAAAAGCCGCAACCAGTGTGGACTTTAAAAGCTTGTTCCTGCGGAGAGCTACTTGGGCCTCGGGCCGATATAACGAAGGGTTTAGAATTTTACAAAAAAATCTATTTTAATGAGTAAACAATTTATTGGAGAAAAAAAAAAAATCTATCAAATATAACTATCACAATCAATTGGAGATCATTGTAGGGCAGCAAGGTCTTTTTGCGAACACACAGACAAACAAACGCACACACATTCGCTTTTTATTTACATAGATGGTTACCGTTGGAGATATTTGAAATGAAAAATATGCCAAATTAATTTCAGCATGTACATCGAAATGCTGCATGCCATATGTCATATTCCACATGCCATATGTTTCAGTAGTGCCTCCTTACAATAAAACAGTAGCTCTACCTCCGGTTAGCATAGACTACTAAGTCAATTTACAAGAAATTGTTTAATGATGACTAATTAGATGTAGAAGCTGTATCAGTCTGGTAGTATTGCTATAAACATAGACACTAATAAAGACTGTACTAGACTACTAAATGACTGAAATCTACAATCCTCCAAGCATAGTTTATCCCACCATTACTAACAACAAACTTACTCAAACCACTTCATGTAGTAAAAAAAAACACCCGAGGTATTAAGCTTTTAAGCATAACCCTACAAGCTAACCACACTCTATCTAACAGAATAAACAAACCATTCTACTAACACTCCATCTCAAAATGTTATATCCAACAACATGATAATTATGCAATTCACAACACAGTAGGCACAAACCTATGAAGGGAAACTATGCACCTAACCACTCCATAATGTAAAGGTCTAATCAATACACATGTCTTTGAATGATTAATATTGTTATTTCAGCTGATTTGAGCTAGCTGCTGATGACAATATCAGACTACATATACATACATTGTAAATAACTGTATTGTCACATGGCTGGAAGACCAGTGCCACGGCACTGACAAAAGCCTTTATTCAATGAATAAACTATATTTACAACAACAACAAAACAAAAAAAAAGCTCAGTCTAGATGGGTAGGGCTTACCATAGACCGCATAAATAGTTAACGCAGCACAGTCCAATTAAAGAATCAACATTTGAATAATTAAACACTTATGTAGATTTGATCCTGCTTATGTACATTAGATACTGGTGCACTCATTAAACATTTAGAAGGAAATGCTAAGGCAATTTAATCGAACCTGTTACTGCTGAAGCAGCCTATGGAGACCAGCATTTCAGCATTATGCCAAAGTTAAAGCCCCAGTCACACTACAGCTTGTGACCAATTTGGACCAAAGAAACCACCTCATTGCGACCAAAGTAATGGTCGCTGACCTCTGGGTGACCATTTTGGTTGCAAGGAGGTTTTTAGTGCAGTAGCTGCAACCTTCTTCACAACCACTTGCAGCCTCTTTGCAACCACCTTTTTTTTTTGTGGTCGCAAAGTGGGTTGCAAGCAGTAGTGTGACTGGGGTATTATTTCGGGTGTTTACACTTAAAATAGCTTCAAAAGTTAACCCCTTAAAATAAAAAGTCACTTTAAGCTAAAGTGAAGCAGATAAAAATGATCAATCTAATAATATATTTATCTACAAATTATAGCAGAAAAACTCAAAAGCATGGGTTTATGCAACTTTAAGTAATCTATGTAGCATTACTGATATGGACCCTTAAGGAGGCCTGGCGACCCCTGATGGTACTTGACATGGGGATGTGATTTCAACCTGCTGTCGCAGTTTCAACGCCCGGTCAGTTTCAGCGCCCGATCAGTTTCATGTGCATGTGTCAAAATCTAACATCATCGTCACTAACCTTATAAATTTAATATAATGTTTTTGGTAAAGATGTTTTCTACAAGTGTACAAAGCGATTTGTTTCTAGGTGGTGTGCTTTTAGAGATATATCACTTTTCCAGTATTTTCTGTATGAAGATTGCTAGCGACCATTGACAATGCCTTGAGTTTGACGGTATGTGCAGTGCAAAACCTTAGTTTTATTCAAAATTAATACAAATCAAGAACCCTAACCTTATAAATTTAATACAGTCTTTTTGGTAAAGATGTTTTCTATATGTGTACCAAGCGATTTGTTAATAGGTGGTGTAGTTTTAGAGATATTTCACTTTTGCTGTATTTTCTGTAGGAAGATTGCTCACGACCATTGACAATACCTTGAGTTTGAGTCTATACGGGCCATTGAAACTGACCGGGCGTTGAAACTGCGACACCGCCTCTCCAACGCCCCACACTTTAAAATTGATACTTGTCGCTTCCTAGCCAGGCGCTCGGCATTATTAGGATAGGGCAAGGACTGGTGTGCTTAGTGTCAGGATAATGTGACTGAGTGGGATACCAGGTCATGGTGCCCACGGCCTGGTTTCCCAGTGGGACAGCACTTAAAAGTCGCCATGAGTGCGCACTGTCACAAGTCGGTACCCGTCCTGATATGACCTTAGATGTTGCTAGGACGTAAAACAACAACAAACAAACAACAAACAACAAACGCGCCCACTGAACCTGTGCTAGGATTGGAGAGATGGTCGTGGCGCTGTCTGGAGTGTATGACTAGTGACAGCGACACCAGGCGGACAGTGTCACACTATCAACGGGCTATCTATAGACGATTTCCAGGGGTGGGAGGGGGCGGTGGGGGGGGGGGGATGCGAAATCAGTGAACACTCGGTGTGGTTAGTTGGTTGGTGGGTTGGAGTTTTACGTCACGGCAACATTTAAGGTCATATCAGGATGGGTACCGACTTGTGACAGTGCGCACTCATGGCGACTTTATAGTGCCGCCACACTGGGAGACCAGACTGCCAGCACCATGACCTGATATCCCACTCAGTCATATTATCTTGACACTAAGCCAACCAGTCATTGCCCTATCCTAATAATGCCGAGAACCTGACTAGGAAGTGACAAGTATCAATTTTCAAGTCATTGCTTTGACTCGACCAGGGTTCAAACCTGTAAGATCGAATCCCACGATCCACCAAAACGGGAGACGGACGCTCAACTCATTTGGCTTTCCCGTCTATCAATGCCCAGGTTGCTGATCAACGCTGGACCCGCATATTCAAGTTACATACACAGTCCGACGGTTTTGAGTTTCTGTTCTTTTCCTGAGATAAATAGAGTAGGTTGATCTGTTTTCAGTGACCCCTGTGAGCGGCAATGCCCTGTCATGAGCATACAACTGTTGAAAGCATAACCTGCTTTTGTCTCACTTGACTCCTCCCTCCGCTGACATGACACATGCTCATGAATCCAGCACTACATTGGTCTGGATACAAGCCTGTTCCTTTAAAGACAGGGATTACTGCATTTCACACATCCACCTTGTCCAGACACCGTTCCAACCATTCTCTTCCCTCTCCTACCCACTGTCATTGCCAAGGGAGGTGCCAATTTTGAAACATTCGAGCTTGGATCGGCTCTAGGGAAAGAACGAGCCCCCCCCCCCGCCCCCCAACCCACCCACCCATCCCCCACCTTGCGCAGTGGTCTAATATTATTTGGGGTGGGGTGGGTACATTAGTTGATTAAAGTTGCATAGTCCGATGGTTTTGAATTTCTGTATTTTTTCTGAGATAATTATATTAGATCGATCACTAGTATCTAGTTTACATTAGCTTAAAGTTACTTTTATTTTAAATGGTAAACTTTTGAGATATTTTGAGTGCAAACATGGAAAATTAGTTTTGGCAAGCTTGCCAAAACTCTGACACCATAGATTTCTGCACTAACGGGTTATGTTAAATTGACTCAGTATTGCCTTCTACGCAGAAACACATGCTTAATAAGTGCATCAGTATCTAAGTTAGATATGTCAACTCAAATGTAGATAATTGGTTTGGTTTTGAAAATTTGATATTTCATCGGACTATGCAGCTTTAAGCAGGGGGAATTTCAATCGCAAACTTCCTCATTTCACTGCTCCGTTGCCCTACCATAGCAATGCCGAGAGAGAGCCAGGCCAGGTAGCGACACCTATAGACTATAAGTATAATTATTTACTCGACCAGTGGCTGAATCCCATGACGACCAAAACGCAAGACGGGCGCTCAACTCATTCGGCCACCCCACATGTCTGAACGTTGCAGCTGAATGTAGCTATTTGTATTTCAATATCCAAATGAATGTTATACCAATTACACCCCACTCCCCTCCCCTGTGCCAACCGCGACACCTGCCGGTAGCCTGGCCTATCACAATATGTCTGCAAGGTAATAAACCACACGGCCACCTGCGCCAACATCCCTATAGATAAGCACGAATTGGGGCCGTGTAATCTCCTGCAACCCTACAACGGACTGCCTGCCTCCCCCCTCGCCCCCCACCCACGTGACCTCTAGTCGGGTTGTCATGTCGACCGGTAATTACCCAGGAGGTGGGCCGGCCGCTGATTGGTCCCAGGAGTGGAGAGGGTGGTGGTGAACCTTTTTGCTGATTGGCGGTAGAATCATAAAATATGTATAATGTAGCCATTTCTACCTCTTAAAAAAAAATCTGTTATCTAGTAATTTAACAAAGTAGTCCTGGTGAGCCATATGCCATTATCATCATTATTATCATATTTCATTTAGTAATTTAACAAAGTAGCCCTCATCATTATCATTGACATAAACATTGTCATCGTTTGTGTTGTTATTGTTATTATAATTATTATTTTTATTATTATTATTAGGTACCCACAGCGAAATTTGAAAATCTGAATATGGTGCAATATTTTTATTCCATCCTGTAGACATTGAAATTACAAGCCTAAATCAACAAACAGTTAGGTTATATATTTTCTTTCTTGAGACTATTTGTTTAAATATTAAATATATAAAAATGTATCGATTTTGAATTAAAAGTGGAACTTTGACCAAATATAACAAAAAGTGGAAGGATGTGAGGAGAGTTCTGCTAACCAATTTCCGTTCTACATATATAAAGGAATTTAAATTGTCAATTGCTACATCAATTAGTCAACCAGATTTTTAATAAGACACTGGGGGCATTCGACTGGGCCTCTCTATCCGAATATCAAAATATTTCCGAACAAATTCCTATTCGATGGGACCGGAAGTGGGTTCATATACCGATGATTCAGATGTGTGTATGTGGCTCCATCCGTTCCATCCATAAAGTTGCGGATAGAAAGGGCCCAGTCGAATGCCCCCAACGTCAAAAAGTGCAATTCATAGCAAAAAAATCATTCTGATTTGGCCAAAGTCATTTTCAAAGCATGGCATTTTCTTGGAAAACTACAACAAGGAATAAATGCTAAATAGTTCACCTATTCATAACAGTGTAAAACCCTATTTTTTCCCCAGAGCTCTATCTGCAGAGAATCAAAAGATATTTGTATCCTAAAATGTGAAAAGGTGTAATTGTTTGCATGTAAACAGTATCTAAGTGAATTCTTTTCAACATTTCAATCTTTGAAAGCTCGTTGCAGCAAATCAATCTTCTGAATCTTCCTCATATTCAGCACAGTATTAGAATAACCATTCACTAAGAGTAAGACTAGTAAATAATATTTATATCAATATTACTTCCAAAAATATGGAAAATATTGAATTTTGATTGAAGATATAAAGACAAATTGCCAGAAAACCAAATATATCAATTTGATGAATTTTTAAATGCTCATTGTAGCTGGAGGTAATACACATTATCCTATTAATATTCTGTCTAAAAATACAAAAAGTGCATTTTGATTGCACATACAAAGGAAAGGTGTACAAAACAAAAAATATAAACTTGTTCATCAAGCTTTGGACACTCACTGTGGATCTTCTTCAGATTTTGTACACACGGTGTGTGGAACTAATGCATATTAGCTCTAACAATAATTTAGCTAAAGATATAAAAAACTGCATCTTATTTGAAAATACAAATTAAAAGTGTCTGAAACCAAAAATAATTAATTAAATAAATCTTTACATATTCACTGTGCCTAGAGCAATGGTGGGATCTTCCCCAAATTTCATCCAATATTAGATTATATATTCTGTAATATATCTCAATAGAGATCAATGTCATATACATGTTTCTACATGGGTGTTACCATTGTGAAACTAGTATGGTCAGCAATGGTCGAAACAAGTTGGTGTCAATATTCTGTCTGCGGCTCCTTGCACTAACTAGCACTATATTAAGATTGGTATCATTGGAAAGGGAATCAAATTGCCTATCTATCCATACCAAATCTTATTAGGTTTTAAATAATTTTTAATTCAGCAGATGGGTTTTAAACTTTCAAAATAATTTAAATTGCAGAATTTGACCTGATTGACCACTTTGACCTAGGGCAATCCTATATAGATAGAAAGCTGAGGTCATAGCGCTTCGTTTGGTACCATCCATGACCTTCTATGATGTAATGCAAGGAAGCGCGAGCCCATTAAAGATACCCTGTTTTCAGAGTTGTTTTCATTTACACGAGTAATGAAGGAATATTACCTAAATACACTCATTAAACAAATGGATTTTACTTAAATACATATTTACTATATATTAAATCCAACAACACCATCGGATAGAACAAATGTTGATCTTCTAGGATATGAAATTTCATCAAAATCAAATAGATACAAAATAGTTATAAGCATGTGAATAATGATGAAAAAAGCACCATTCCTGCACTTTTTCATGCCGCTGCCGGTACCTAATATTATCATCACCATTGACATCTTACATTATATTATGATTGCCATCATCATCACCACCACCATCACCACCATTATCATTATTGTCCTCCTCTTTCTCACCATCATATTGTTATTTTATATTAATTTTTTGATAAATCAAATGCAAAACAAAAAAATTTCCAGGAAAAATAGCCAAGGAAAGGGTAAAGTTAATGTCATCATATACGACTATATAATAGAACATATAACATGATGTAATGAGCAACGGTCAGAGCAGGGGGGGGGGGGGGGGTCCCCTTCCCTGCCGCGCATCAAACGCAGTGCAAGCATTACGACCAGTGAAGGAATATTCACTAAATACACTCATCATACAAATGGGGTTTACTTAAATACCAACTTACCATCGGATAGAACATATGTTGATGTTCTAGGTTATGTAATTCCATATAAATCATATACATAGAGAAATAGTTACAAGCATGTGAATATTGATGAAAAAAGCACCATTCCTGCCGGTACCTAGTTTTAGCATTGTCAGGGAATCGCGGAAAATTCCCGGAAGTCGGGTTTCATACATATTGGTATACGGTTATAGTGCTTCGCCGTTTGAAGCATTTATTAGTAGTATATAGGGTATGCACTGACGTCATGCTAAACAGAAGTGCGGCCATTGTGGCGATAGTAACCACAATAATAACACACTGTCACACTGCAAACTCAATGGCTATGAGCAATCTTCATACAGAAAAAGTGAAATATCTATCAAACTAATCCACCTAGAAACAAATCGGTTGGTACACATATAGAAAACATGTTTACCAATAAGATTATATTAAATTGATACGGTTATGGTTCTGGACTTCTATAAATTTGAATAAAACTGAAATTTTGCACTGCGCGTACCGGCATACTCAATGCATTGTCAATGGCAGAGAGCAATCTTCAGACAGAAAAAGTTAAATATCTCTAAAATTACAACACCTAGAAACAAACTGATTGGAATACACATAGAAAACATGTTTACCAAAAAGATTATATTAAATTGATATGGTTAGGGTTCTGGATTTCTTTTAATTTTGAATAAAACTGACATTTTGCACTGCGCGTACTGGCAAACTCGATGCATTGCCAATGGTCGTCGGGAGCAATCTTCATACAGAAAAAGTGAAATATCTCTAAAACCACACCGCCTAAAAAAAATCGCTTGGTACACATATAGAAAACATATTCAACGAATAGATTATATTAAATTTATAAGGTTAGGGTTCTGGATTTCTATTAATTTTGAATGAAATAGACGTTTTGAACTGTGCGTACAGGCAAACTCTATGGGTTGTTTACTGTTTGATATCGCCACAATGGCCGCGCATCCGGTTGATGACATCACATGTACCACATATTAGTATACGCTAATGGTGCTGCAGTGTAAAACAACATATTAGTATACACTTACAGTGCTGCAGCGTTTGAACAATGTATTAGTATACACTTATAGCAACAGGAAAAATCCCGAAAATCCGCGAAATTGCGGAGATCTTTCATCCCTGCACTAGGGAAGCAGACACTGCACTGCTAGCCCATCTTCAGTTTGACTCAGTCAGGGATCGAACCAACCACATCTCACTAGGGAAGCAGACACGGAACTGCTAGCCCATCTTCAGTTTGACTCAGCATGGGATCGAACCCACCACATCCCACTAGGGAAGCAGACACGGCACTGCTAGCCCATCTTCAGTTTGACTCAGTCAGGGATCGAACCAACCACATCTCACTAGGGAAGCAGACACTGCACTGCTAACCCATCTTCAGTTTGACTCAGTTAGGGATCGAACCAACCACATCTCACTAGGGAAGCAGACACGGCACTGCTAGCCCATCTTCAGTTTGACTCAGTCAGGGATCGAACCAACCACATCTCACTAGGGAAGCAGACACTGCACTGCTAACCCATCTTCAGTTTGACTCAGTCAGGGATCGAACCAACCACATCTCACTAGGGAAGCAGACACGGCACTGCTAGCCCATCTTCAGTTTGACTCAGCATGGGATCAAACCCACCACAGCCCACTAGGGAAGCAGACACGGCACTGCTAGCCCATCTTCAGTTTGACTCAGTCAGGGTTCGAACCCACCAAGTCCGACTAGGGAAGCGGACAATGCACTGCTACTGTTAGCCCATCTTTAGTTTGACTCAGCCAGGGATCGAACCCACCACCTCCCAATAGAGAAGCGGACACCACACTGCTAGCCCATCTGGTCCGGGTATATCCCACAGGTTAATGGTTGTTTACCTGGAGAGCAGTGACTAGCGACATTTGTACACACAGTCATGATGTACTTCCTCCCACTGCTTCCATAAACAATCCCACCCAGAAGCACTCAGTCATGTCCACACCTGGGGCGGGTTACTGTTGTCAGCTGCCTCACAGAACATACAGGCGTGCAGTAGTTGTGCTGTTCTATATAACATAGTGGATGTAACCGCTAACAAGAGACCAAGGGTATGAGAATGAGCGGTATCTGTATTGTAAATACCATAGTGGATATAGTCGCTAATGGCGATCAAGGGCATAGAAACGAGTTGTATTGTTGTAAATAACATAATGGATATAGTCACTAACAGTGATTAAGGTTATATAAATGAGCGCTATCTGTGTTGGTGCATATACCATAGTGGATATAGCCACTAATCGAGATCAGGGGTATAGAAACTAGCTGTATCGTTGTAAATATCATAATGGATATAGTCACTAACGGTGATTAAGGGCATAAAAACGGGCAGTATCTGTGTTGGTGCATATACTATGGTGGATATAGCCACTAATGGAGATCAGGGGTATAGAAAAGAGCTGTATTGTTGTAAATACCATAATGGATATAGTCGCTAATGGCGATCAAGGGCATAGAAACGAGCGGTATCTGTGTTATTGTATACTATAGTGGATATAGCTTCCCCATTTCAAGACTTTCCAGGCCTCGCACGGACCCTGCTTAGCTGATTAATGTAGAGTATCAGGCTAGGTAGCGACAAGTATAAGTTTGGTAAGTCTTAAGTGCAAACGCCCACACAGGAAGTCAGCCAGTGCTCTTCATGATTCAGTTCACCAGACTGGGTGGCCGAATGAGTAGAGCATCCGTCTCCTGTTTTGGGAGATCGGGAGATCCGAACCCATGAGTTTGTGGGTTCGAATCCTGGTTGAGTCAAACCAATGACATACAAATTTATACTTGCCACTTCCTAGCCTGGCGCTCGGCATTATTAGGATAGGGCAAGGACTGGTTGGCTCAATGTCAGGATAATGTGACTGAGTGGGATATCAGGTCATGGTGCTGGCGGCCTGGTTTCCCAGTGGGGCAGCACTATAAAGTCGCCATGAGTGCGTGCTGTCACAAGTCGGTATCTCTCCTGATATGACCTTAGATGTTGCTAGAACGTACAACACCAACAAACAAACAAACAATCATGATTCAGTTAAAACAGCATCGGCAGTGGAGCGAAGGGTGCAGCACAACTTTGGCTACTTTGATGAACACGGTACCATGTCAAACAACTGCTTACTTACATAGCTCTTCACTCTAGAAGATAATAAAGCACGTCCGGTCTCGGGGAGGACCTCATTCCGGGGCGTTATTTGTGTTGGCGCTAGAATGCAGCGGCAATAACTCATGAGCATCTGGGCTGTGAAGTGGCAGCAGGGCGGGGTGAGCGCGGGGCAGACACAGATCGCGGCGGGAGGCGGGGGCAGGCGGACGGGGGGCATTAATACACGAGCCGGTGTCGCAGTTTGAAAGGGTCCCGGTTTAGAACGCGGCTTTTCGCAATGTGCTTGCGTCAAAGTCGAATGGCAAACCTGAAATCTTGTCTGAATGTTTGGCTTGCTTCTGTCTGTGGAGGTGTTCAAGCAAGGATTCCTTCAGGAATCTTTGTAGTGAAAATGTTATGCTCGATAGTATATATTATCTTCTGCACTAACAAGTTAACAAGCACGAGACTACATCACGGTTCCAGCGGTGCAGTGCATTGTGGGATGCGCACATGGCACATGCTAATACACTTTGTGCAGCTATGAAATGTGCTATTTTCAGCTCATCTCAGCTCTTGTTTGAAACATAGAATACCAACGAAAAAAATTGCATCCTTCCGTCCATGTTTGTGCCAAATTGTTATGTATTTCTATTTATTTTGAATAAAATGGCAGTTTTGCCCTATGCATATCGGCAAACTCAATGGCTGTCCGCCTTTGCTTTGCTCCCGACGCCGTTTTCAGCGCATGCACATTCGGAACCGAGATGTAGTCTATTCACAAATTATTAAACAAGGGCACAATCTCAATCAGGTAGAAATGCATGCGCATGCGCATTGTGAAAAGCTCCATTTTAAACCGGGTACCTTTTTAAGCCCCAACACCGGCCGTCAGGATAGCCAGGCCGGGTAGTGCAGGTTAGTGGGCTGGGGACCGTAGATGTTGCCAGGATGTAAAACCCCAGCAAACAAATCTGTACCTGTTTTTATACAACCTAGATGTTGCTAGGATGTAAAGCCCCAACAAACAGACAAATCGGCACCTATCCTGATACGACCGTAGATGTTGCTAGGGTGTAAAGCTTCAATAAGCAAACAAAGCGGTACCTTTTCTGATATGACTGTAAATGTTGCGAGGAGGTAAAGCCCCAACAAACTAACAAATCAGTACCTGCCCTGATACAACCTAGATGTTGCTAGCATGCAAACAAATCGGTACCTATCCTGATATGAACCTTAGATGTTGCTAGGATGCAAAACCCAAACAAACAAATCTGTACCTGTCCTGATATGACCTTAGATGTTGATAATTATATGTAAAATCCCAACAAACAAACCTGTGCTACTGTTATTACATGCAGTATGTGTGCGCAGGCAGTGTTTGTGCTGGTTGTGTGTGTGCTGGCTGTGTGTGTGCTGGCTGTGTGTGTGCTGGAGGTGTGTGCACTGGCTGTGTGTGTATGTGTGTGTGCTGGCTTTGTGTGTGCTGGCTGTGTGCTGTGTGTGTGTGCTGGTTGTGTGTCTGGGCTGTGTGTGCTGGCTGTGTGATGTGTGTGTGTGCTGGTTGTGTGTGGGCTGTGTGTGCTGGCTGTGTGTGCTGGCTGGGTGTTTGCCTACTGTGTGTGCTGGCTGTGTGTGTTTGCTGGGTGTGCTGGTGGTGTGTGATGGTTGTGTGTGTGATGGATGTGTGTGTCGGCTGAGTGTGTTGGTCTCTGTGTTGAATGTGTGTGTGCTGGATGTGTCTGTTGGTGATGTGTGATGGCTGTGTGTGTGATGGCTGTGTGTCGGTTGTGTGTGTTGGTTGTGTGTGTGTGCTGGCTGTGTGTGTGCTGGATGTGTGTTGGCTGTGTGTGCTGGCGGTGTGTGATGGTTGTGTGGGTGATGGCTGTGTGTTGGTTGTGTGTGTGGTGGCTGTGTGTGCTGGCTGTGTGTGCTGGCGGTGTGTGATGGTTGTGTGGATGATGGCTGTGTGTTGGTTGTGTGTGTGGTGGCTGTGTGTGGTGGATGTGTGTGATGGCTGTGTGTGATGGATGTGTGTGTTGGTTGTGTGTGTTGAATCTGTGTGTGCTGCCTGTGTGTGTGTTGGTTGTGTGTGTTGGTTGTGTGTGTGCTAGCTGTGTGTGGTGGCTGTGTGTGGTGGCTGTGTGTGTGTTGGTTGTGTGTGTTGGTTGTGTGTGTGCTAGCTGTGTGTGTGCTAGCTGTGTGTGGTGGCTGTGTGTGCTGGCTGTGTGGGTGTTGGTTGTGTGTGTTGGTTGTGTGTGTGCTAGCTGTGTGTGGTGGCTGTGTGTGCTGGCAGTGTGTGATAGTTGTGTGTGTGTGATGGATGTGTGTTGGTTGTGTGTGCTGAATGTGTGTGTGCTAGCTGTGTGTGTGTTGGCTGTGTGTGGCGGTGTGTGATGGCTGTGTCTGTGATGGATGTGTGTGTTGGTTGTGTGTGTGGAATGTGTGTGTGCTGGCTGTGTGTGTGCTGGTTGTGTGTGTGTGCTGGTTGTGTGTGTGTGCTGGTTGTGTGTGTTGGCGGTGTGTGATGGCTGTGTCTGTGATGGATGTGTGTGTTGGTTGTGTGTGTTGAATGTGTGTGTGCTGGCTGTTTTAAAGCTAGCTCGGGTTTGTAAAGTTAACCTAGGTATAACTGGACGATTCTCAAACTTGACTTATATTAGCCATCCCAGATGCTACATTGCTAGCATGTTGTGTGTGCCAATATTTACAAAGCGACGAAATAGAACATAGCCCAGGTTGTCATAGATAAAACCTTCACTGCTGCGCTAGTGCCCGGGAGTAGATAATGTGCTATATTTGAGAAACGCCCACCTCCGCACTGAGCTGCTCTCTAGTTAGGAAGTGAGCTGCTCAGCACGGCTACATGACACACACCTACTGCAGCTACACTAGATTTGCAACTACAGTTCACTGTAAGTATTACTGGGCCTCAATAAAATGTCTCTGATATGTAAAATAAGGTACAGTTGGGCATTTAGGATCAAATCTAGGTAAATGTTTTTGGTTTCACAAATTGGATGCTTTCGTAGGATTATGCAGTTTTAATTAGCTAAATTCCTGATCAGTGTATTCTGGCCACGGCGACTAAGTTCACTGGCCAGGTGGCGGAAGGATCAAAGGCCTCGCTGAAATCAAGGACCCTATAATACTAAGATAGCTCACTCCCTATCTCTCCCATGGTAATGTAAATTACGCAGTGCCACCTTGTGGTGGGTTTGATCAGCCCAGCTGCTGGTTGGTGTTTCACATGTAAACACATACAATTATATTATACATGAGTTAGGTAAGTATGAATACACATCAATATGAAATTGCTATGAACAAATACACATCATCATCAGCATCGCCATCATCACACATCTTTCACATTCATATATACATTAATACATATAATATAGCACCTGTTTAACCAAGAGAACAGCCAGCGCACCAAGTGGTGCATTTGATCATTTTGATTACACAGTACAGGCTGAGTGAGCCGTCTTAGTGTTATAGGGTCTTTGCTGAAATCCACTCACCTCCACATGTGCCCTGCTGAGTCATTGCTACATAATTCAGCAGGTGCCTTCAGCTGGTTTCTGCTGACCAGGCCGCCATCCAGGTAGAGAGGGGATTGCTTATTTGTTGGGGTTTTACATTCTGACAACATCTTAGATCATATCAGGACGGGTACCGACTTGTGACAGTGCTCACTCTTGGTGACTTTATAATGCTGTCCCACTGGAAAACCAGGCTGCCCGCACTATGATCTGATATCCCACTCAGTCACATTATCCTGACACTGCGCAAACCAGTCCTTGCACTATCCTAGTAATGCCAAGTGGCAGGCTAGGTAATGACAAGTATCAATTTTCTAAGTGATTGGTTTGATTCAACTGGGTTTCAAACTCCCGACCTTCCGCACTGGAAGCCTATTGCCCTTACTAACTCAGCTACCGGGTCTGGTGGTAGAACGGTGAGACCTACCTTTTCCAGGAATCCTTCCCGGAACCTATCCTCCCACAACATTCCTACAAAGCTACCGCACTCAATATGATGGCGGATGGCAGTGATGGGCGAATCTGAACGCTTAGCAATATAACTAAACACCCAGGAAACAAAGTAATTTATCTTCCCAAATTATCCTTGAATGTAAAACAAAACTGTTCTAGCGGTGCAGTGTCTGGTTTCCACACATATTCGATTCCCACCTGAGTAAGCCTTAAGAGTTATGAAATTGGCACTTGTCGCTCCAGAGCTCAGTTTGTGTTTGCTTCTTGGGGTCTTACGTCCTAGCAACATCTATGGTCATATCATGAGGGACCGAGCTTAGTTTGGGGCATTACTAGGATAGCATAAGGGCTGTATTGATACCCACTTGAACCAACAGAAAGGCTTACAAAATTGGCACTTGTCACTTAGTGACAAAGCTTAATTTTTAGCATTACTGGGAAAATGCAAGAACCGGTTAGCTCAATCATCAATGTCAGGATGTGACTGCGTAGGATATAGTACCATGTCGGTAGTGGTACAGTATCCCAGTACCTTGGTACAGTATCCCAGTGGTACAGTATCCCAGTGGGGGAAGCCATGGCCCCCTAGCCTACACATGTGAAGTTCAAGACTTTCCAGGCCCTGTACGGACCCTGGGGAAGCACTATAAAACCCACCATGAGTGCGGCACGTCGCAAGTATAAATTATAACTCTAGGGCGTGAAACCCCAACCACTACTCACAGCTCTAGTATATAGCATGGCTGTGGTAGCTTAGGTTATGACGTAAAGAAATGGCTGCACAACGCTCCCTGCAGCCCCTTGAATGTCAATCAGCGTGCAAATGAACCAATTAGAGTGGAAATTAGCTTCACCAGTGTTCCCACTTACAGATCCGGCGAAGCACAATGAACATCATTCGACTCCGCGAATATTCTTAGCTGCGGAATTAGCTTTTCTTTATTTAAATCAGGCATTTTTCTCTCGTTTTATGGCTGACCTGGTTGCTCACTCACAAATACTCATTTAACCTATCTTCAATGAAATACTATCTATAGCAAACACTACAAAGCTTTCGCTTGAAAATCTATACCAATAGCTACTGAATATCTGCGAATGATTTATGCACATCCTGAGTTGCAGCATGAATATCAGTATTCTGTGACGTCAAAGCGGGAATACAAGTATTCCAGGTTCCGCTGTCTCCTCATGAAGGCATGAAGCTGTGACCCAATAAGGCGTATCGAAGGTATCGCTTGTACGGTGGAAGGTTGAGGAGGTGGCGAATACCCACACACAAAGTGGTATTTTATCTAATGTAAGATATTTGCAATGGATAATTTCACTGGACATTAGAAACAATATGGCAAGTACCCTGCTAAGTTTCGACATCAGGAGCCATAGGTGCAAAGTGAGTTTAATGATGCTTAGACCAATGAACACATATCATTTACAAAACCTGGTGAAGCGTCAAATTTTCAAAAGCAAGACAATTATCTAGATTTGATTCTACATATCTAACTTAGATACTGATGCCCTTATTAAGCATTTGTTGTCAAATAGGAGGGAATACTGAGTCAGTTTAATTGACATCATAGGGTTCTGAGTTTTGACATGCTTGCCAAAATTAATTTGGCATGTTTTTACCTTAAAGGTCTCGAAACTTAGCCATTTATAGATAGGATAATCACTTATCAATGTATAAAAAGGTGGAGCGGCTCATCTCTGATTATCGTTTGAATTATTACTGCCCAGTAGGTTATTCGCATGTACAACGAAAATTAAGTTGGTCTGGCCTAATATGGCCTGATGGGATCGATCCCTCCGCCTGCTACTGCAGCGCCACCGCGTGTTCGTGCCCTGCGCCCCTCTGTTCGGCCAGTGCGCACCGGGTTTTCAAGCTTTGTAACCGGTTAGGACCCATACCCATGTTTGTTCTTTGTCTTCCAGAGCGTAGTCTAACTTTATATAATAAAAGCTAATCCAAATTAAAGCAAAGTAGAACATAATGATCAAACTGACACATTTTCTAACAAAAATAAGCTGAAACTTTTCTATAACAACATAAAATAACATAAAATGCAACAAAAGTGACATTACAGCATGTCATGATAATGGAGCACTACCGAGGTCTCCGCATGTATGCTAGTGTCCGCCCCTATTGTGGGGAATTGGCATGAATAAAGACAGAAATAAAGAAGAAGAATCCTATAGGCATTACATTGTGTTGTGTGACTTTTTATTCTGGATATTATTTATATTGTTTTGCTATAGTTTAAACAGACCATGCTACAGCATAATATAGCACCTCAATATGTCATGTGAGAGGCCAAGGCGGTGATATATGGTGATAACACTGGTTCCTTAGAGAAAATATATATTCTATTTATATTTCTATTTTCATATTTATTTAGACAAAGTGTGCCTAATACAGCACATCAATATGGCATTCTGGGTTGTGGAAACATTGTTGTATATATATATGTATCTTTTGATCATATATATTTGCAGCATATATTTATTTATATAAATATATACATATATTACATATATATGTATGTATATAGTATAGTTAGACGAATCTTACCTTGGTACAGATGATGGATAACTCTTGTTTTCCCGAGGTACAAGCCTCGGGTAGTCGTGGGCTAGGGAGAACGAAGCAACATCCTGTACGTCAATCTTTACAAAACTTATTCAGGATAAAAATGCGGTTAATGATTGGAATTCCTCATGTTTTCTTTTTGGCACAAGCAAACATAGTAGTCGTGACTGGGTGTGGTGGGTGGGCCCTAGCCCACGACTACCCGAGGCTTGTACCTCGGGAAAACAAGAGTTATCCATCATCTGTACCAAGGTAAGATTCGTCTAACTATACTATTTTACCTCGGTACACCGCCTCGGCTACTCGAGGCCGAGGGAGACTTTACGTAGCCTCATTTTTATCCTCAATCATGTACATCAACCATGTAACATTCAGAACAATCATAACTCAAACTGTTCACACTCACGTGACCTTCTTAGTTGGTGAGTAGTCGGGTCGCCACCCCACTTGTCTTCTCAAGTCGTTTGTTGTAATGTTTTGCAAACGACTTCGCCGTCTTCCAGCCAGCGTGCGCCAGGATCTTTTTAACCGAGATCCCCAAATGTCTTGCTTTTGAAGCCATCGCACCTCTCGTAGAATGCGAAGCATAACGTTGTGTATCAACCCCTGCTTCCTTGAGCACAATCATCGTCCATCTTGCGAGCGTGTCTCTGGAGATAGCCTTATGTGGCTTAATAAAACTAATCAATAGCTGGCGCGAATTCCTAATTGGCGCTGTCTTGGAAATATACACTTTAATCGCCGACACCACACAAAGTTTCCTATCGTTTGGGAAACTCGTCAAACTAATCGAAGAGAGTGGGTCTCCTAAACGGTTTGATTTTAACAACTTATCCAAATCAAACGTAGCCTCCTTGTCATCTATCTCTAAGCCCTGAAGTGAAAGGGCAACAATAGTTTGGCCTCTATGTCCAGTTACCAAAAGTAACAAAACAGCCAACTTAAAACCTAACTGTTTAATCGATAAATGCCTATTACTAGGCCATTGCTGGAACAGCTTAAATACTACTGAAACATCCCAAAACCTACTATACTTTGGCTTAGGAGGATTCCTAAAATAAAC
Source organism: Branchipolynoe longqiensis (assembly GCA_030323885.1). NCBI lineage: Eukaryota > Metazoa > Annelida > Polychaeta > Phyllodocida > Polynoidae > Branchipolynoe > Branchipolynoe longqiensis. The sequence continues at coordinate 32,509,831 of CM059195.1, read as the reverse complement.
ACCCCTCATAAACCAGTGAATAACATGATATTTTCCAACTGTTTGTCCTTCAATCCTGGGAAGAATTACCGATAGGGCACATCTGGCTGTATTAACAGCTCCATAACCCAGGCCATCATCTTCCATCATCCGCAAAAATCTTGTAACTTGAGCAATCGAAGGGTTCATAGGCTTTACTTTATGCACTAAGCAATAAACACCCCATTTCTTTAAATAACACGTATATAATTTAACAGTTCCTGGTCGCCACGCATGCGCAATTAACCTCTCCTGGGTAATTTTATCTAAACCAAACTTTTCTAAATATTTAGCTAAAAAAGGAATGCCAATAGTGGTGTCGTGGACACGTCTCCCGTGTTTGTCAGTTTTCCTTGGTAACAAAGGTTCAGCGGACCTCTTGGGAATCGTAAACAATCTCTCGCTCCCCATTCCACTGCTGCCCTCCAGGGCTGCGTGTTCCACTCCGGCACTATTAGCACTGCATGCGCATTGTCTAGTCTGATTTTCCTGGCTACCTTGCTGATTAACGCAAAAGGGGGAAAAATATAATAAAATTTTTCATTCCAAATCATCGAGAAAGCATCCACTTTCCAGGATTCTGGCTCTGGATGCCAAGAAACATATCTATCAACTTTGTTATTCCTACGCGAAGCAAACAAATCTACTTCTGGAAAACCCCACTTGTTACAAATTTCCTCAAAAATACTATCACTCAAAGACCATTCTAAATGATCATGAAAACAACGACTTTTAAAATCCGCTAACGTATTTTGGCTACCTGGAATATGTGCAACTGTTAACCAAACTTGGTGTACTTGAGCCCAATCCCAAATTTGTGTTGCTAATTTGTTACACTCCTTGGACTTCGTTCCACCCATATTCCTAATATACGCCATAGCTGTAGTATTATCCGTTAAAACTTGAACAACAGTCTCAGGCACATCTACCAAACTCTTTAAACCTAAATAAATAGCTCGGAGCTCTAAAACATTAATATGATCACTTCTCTCTTCCTCTAGCCAACGGCCCCCTGTAGCTAGCGCCCCTCTATGAGCACCCCAGCCTTCCAGCGAGGCATCTGTGGTAACAACCGTATTAGGCTCACCCATTCTAATTGGATTATGAGAGTTACTAACGTGGCTTAGCCACCAGTCGATATCTTTTCGACCATCTTCCGAAATGATCATAAGACGTTCAAAATCTCCTTTATTTTTTGATAACGCCAAATTTTTATCTATTTCCAAAGACTTAATATGTGCCTTACCATATAAAATAGCGGGTGAATACGCTACCATAATCCCCACTAACACTGCTACTTGCCTTATCTTAGGTCTTTTGCACCGCAACAAATCACCCGCTGTGGTCTTAAATTTCTCAATTTTATCCGGCGTCAAAGACACCGTCATACATATAGTATCTATAAAGAAACCCAAACATTTTAATTTCTTTGTAGGGAATAAAACTGATTTAGTACTATGAATATAGAAACCTACTTCCGTTAAAGTATCACATAAATCTTTAATGGCTAACAAACAATGCTGTTGCGTTTGTGCAACAATAAAGGAATCATCAATATAAGGAAACATAACATGGCCTTTCTTCGCCATCTCAGAAAAAACCGGTTTAAGTAATTTCGTAAACAAACGAGGAGCACAAGCCAACCCATTCGGTAGACATGTAAACTCAAAAAGCTGACCCCCCCATAAAAACCTCAAAAACTTCCTAGAAGTTTGAGCAATGGGGATAGTGTAATAAGCATCCCTTAAATCTACACTGGCGAGCCAAGCACCTGGTGTCACCAAATCTCTGGCCGTCTCAAGAGAAAACATTTTAAAATGTTTATAAACCACTAGCTTATTTAACTTAGTCAAATCCAAAATCATCCTAACCTCTCCATTAGGTTTAGGTCTAGAAAAAATATTAGAAATATATTCGCCTTCAACGTGTTGAACTGGCTCCACTATTCCTTTAATACAAAAAATTTTTACTTGCTTATCTAAAGCTTGATGTTCGTCCAAAGACAGACGATAAGGAAACGGTATACGCCTTTGAACCGGAATACTTAAAAAAGGGATCTCAATACCCCTAACGATCTCCAAAACTTCAACATTACTCGTAATATTTTGCCAAGCCAAAAAATTATTAGCTATATTACCAGCGTGAAAATCGCTTACTGAAGTTTGAGTCGACACCTCTACTTGTTGGTGTCCCTGTTGGCAGGCCTCGGGAGCGGCTTGAAGGGCGGGTTCCCCCTGAACGGACGGTTGCCGTCGTTCCAACCGAACTGGTTTCTCTCTCTCTGCCCCCGGCCTCTCTGACTTCCGTAGCTGGAACTGCCTGAGCGTCCTCCCCGTTGGCCGGTTCGCCTGCCCCGAAAATCCGATCTAAATTTCTTAAATTTTCCAACACTGTCCTTCTTCCCCTCATGGTGTTTTGACTGTTTGGCTGCCGTCTCCACTTGTTTGAACAAGTACTGCAACTGACCTCCAAACATCTTTGTTGCATCCAGTGGCTTTCCTTTAATTGGCTTCGGGGGAAGGAACAACGTGTACTCTTTCCCATCATTATCCACCACTTTCTTGGATCTCGCCACCTCCTTTCCTGCCTCTGTGGTAACTGATTTGAAAACATTCTCATATCTGCGATATGAGAGAAAATTACTCGTTGCCGTTAATGCTGCCACCCCCGCGTTCATATCGTCACAAAGAGTAGTAAACTTATGGTCCGTCATCATACGGTTGGCTATAGGCATAATAGCCGCCAACGCAACCAGCACCCCTTTATGCGCCATGCTCAAGGATGCCTCCATTCGCTTCCGTTCTTCATTCAAAGTAACATCGTCATCCATGTCTTTCATGGTAGCCTCCGGGAGTCCCTTAACCCCAGTGTACTGCTCCGCCAGTTTATTTATAACCTCCACCGGCTTAAACGTGTGAAAATGTCCACGGACATTTTTACGCATCAACGAACACGTGTTGATTTTCTTTCGTTTATCCAACCTGATCTTTTTCATCACCTTCGTCGTAATGTCGGCATACTTCCCTTTATGCGACGCTTCCGAATCCGTGTCCGTAGTCGTAGAATCCGACGAAGAGTCGGAAGAAGAAGACTTCTTCTTTTTCTTCTTCTTCTTTGACTTAGACTTCTTCACTTTCTTGGGCTTTCGGGATTTACTACGCTTCCGGTAGTACTCATCACCTTCCGATGAATCCCTCTTCCTCTTAGACTTGGCAGACTGCAACACCTCAGAGTCAGTCGACTGCTGCGCACGCGAGGCATCTTCCCACTCCGAGTCGGAGTCCGAAACCTGATGCCGGCGTTTCCGTGCCCGAGAATCAGAGGGCTGCCTGGGATCCGGTAACAACTGTTGCAGCTGCTCACGTATCATCTGGGCAATCTTGTCTTCCTTACTGGAGAGCCCTGCCCTAGGTGAAGAACCCTCAGACTGGCCCGAAGCCAATGCAGGGTTCTCCTCGCGGTCTGATGTGGGCGATGCCCCCGCGCTACTCTGCTTCGCCGCCATATCGACGTGCCTAAAACGAATGAAAAAACGTTTTTAGACCAAAATTAAGTCGCATCTAGCCAACAGGACAGAGGTACAAGTGCTTAGCAGCACTATAAAGCATAATAACTGTATTTACACCAGTTTATGCGAGGCGTATAAGCTAAATTTGATTCGAAAGCATTACAGCTGGGAGTCCCAAGCTGCTGCCAACGATGGGGTAGGACCAGTGTAGGTGCCTCCCACTCCCTCTGTGTTCTACACTTCTCAATCCTGTGGCTTCTGCACCAACAAGACAAAGAAAATGCTAAAACACTCGGGGGTTCGCCTAAACCTTGAGAAATCTATTAAACAGATACTTAAGGCATCGATTTCCCTTTATCTAACTAAACGAAGATTGACTCCTGTCAATCCGCTCTCCGTTCGGCAACGGGCGGCAAAAACAAATGGCGGTGTTGTCATACTACGCACCGGCAAATCCACGCACAAAACCAACGAAAAACGACAAAATATCGTCCAAAAACGCTACTCAAAGCGACAAATATGTGCGTGAAACATTTATAAACAATTCTCTGTAATATTACACGCGTACTCACTCGTTAACGCGTCAAAATCCTGTAAAAACTGCTCGTACACCTCGTAACGTCCTCCCGTTACGAGTGGAATATGCTAATTGACGTACAGGATGTTGCTTCGTTCTCCCTCGGCCTCGAGTAGCCGAGGCGGTGTACCGAGGTAAAATATATATATAATACTTACAATGGTTACAGTTTGAAGGGGTGGTGGCACCACCATCGGAGCTGGGGTTGGGGAGGCTGGAGCAGTAGATGACTAGGAGTAGGACAGACTCCAACAGTCCATAGAGCTGAGTGATGAGGGAAAGGAGGGATATTCCAGGTTATTATACTCGTATAATTCTTATAAAGCATATATATATATATCAATTCTTGTCGGGACAATACATTGATGAAATGATAGATATTGCATCACGAAGGGGAAAGCATCAATATAAGTGGTGGATCTGAATATTGACTACTCCGCCATTGTGTTTTGTGTGCGAAAACACATACTGCAGGTTCATGAATGGCGTTGTGTTTTATGCATGAGTTTCGTATCCCCCTACACAGGTCCATGCCCCTGGCCTTCGAGACAATGCATTTTGTGCAGGGTGTAACTATGAGTATGACGCCTGTGCCTGCGGGCTCAGGGTCCTTCCTACACACGACATGCAGGCTTGGCTTACGATGAGAATTCGGACATGTTAGATTTGGCAAAAGGGCTGTCCATCCTATTTAGCGATGACCATGCATACAATACTACAAGCGAAAACTTGTAGACATCGAGACATACTGCGAGACCAGGCCACCGACACCATGACCCGATATCCCAGAGTGACATTATCCTGATACTGGACTAACCAGTCCCTTGGTTCTAGCAGTGTTTGTTTGTTGGTTGGTTGTTGGAGTCTTATGTCCTGGCAACATCTAAGGTCATATCAGGACGGGTACCGACTTGTGACAGTGCGCACTCATGATGACTTCATAGTGCTGCCCCAGTAGGAGACCAGGCTACCAGCACCATGACCCGATATCCCACAGTCACATTATCCTGATATTGGACTAACCAGTCTTTGTCCTATCCTATTAATGCCGAGCACCAGGCTAGGTAGCGACTATTATCAATTTTATAAGTCATTGGTTTGACTCTTCGGATTCGAACGCCTGACCTTCCGCACGGGAATCTTGTGCCCTACCAATTCTGCCACCATGTCCTGTCCCTGATAGTGATACTGAGCTAACCCTCCTTGCCTAACGCCAGACTATTGACAAGTATCAAATTGGTAAGTCAGGGGCTTGACTCGGCCGGGAATCGGGCACCGCATCCGGTCACTACGACACACACGCACAATTACACATACACAGACAGTGACCATACCATTCCAATGCTTACATCGTTCACCTCGATGACCTATACCACCAGGGGTCACAAAGAGGTCACAGCGCGATACGGTCACTATGGCGATATGTAAACAAATGCCCAGAAGGAATCAGCAACTCACACACCCCCTTCAACACAAACAAACTCTTCTTGGAGCCTATCTATAATAGAGTGCCCCTGAACAGCAGTAGTTCTCTATGAGGACTGACCTCAGTGTTGGACTAGCAATTAAGCAACGATTCCTTATAGCATAGTTCTCTATTAGGACTGACCCCAATGTTGGACTAACAATTAGTTTGCTTGTTGTTTTATGTCCTATCAACATCCAAGGTCATATCAGGACGGGTATTGACTTGTGTCAGTGCGCACTCATGGCAACTTCATAATGCTGTCCCACTGGGAGACCAGGCTGCCGGCACCATGACCCGATCGATATCCCACAATCACATTATCCTGACACTGTGCTAACCAGTCCTTGTCTTCCAGGGGACTGGCACACTGCCAACTGAACCATGTTTGACAAGAGGCATGCCCCATGTTATACATTCAGACAAATCTTCCATGCGACTGGCACACTGCCAATTGAACCATGTTTGACAAGAGGCATGCCCCTAGTTATAGATTCAGACAAGTCTTCCATGGGGCAGGCAGACTGCCAATTGAACCATGTTTGACAAGAGGCATGCCCCTAGTTATAAATTGAGACAAGTCTTCCATGAGACTGGCACACTGCCAATTGAACCACGTTTGACAAGAGGCAAGTCCCTAGTTATAGATTCAGACAAGTCATCCATCGGATCGGCACACTGTCAACTAAACCATGTTTGACAAGAGGCATGACCCTAGTTATAGATTCAGACAAGTCTTCCATGGGACTGGCACACTGCCAACTGAACCATATTTGACATTCTCCAACATGCGCTGCTGAGCTTGAAGTTGGCAATTTGCCTTGGTTGACTCGTCATCTCGAGGGTTGCTCACCTCGTGTGTCATGTCTTGTACTTTGTAGTGCAGGGAGAAATGTCTCATGTTAACTGCTTTCGCATCTAAAACAAAGTTGACCGGACAAGATGGCCGAATCGGTAAGAATGCCGGCTGGCTTCCCATGCATGAGAACCCGGACCAAGTCAAACCAATGAATTATTGTTGTCGCGTACCAGCATGGCTCTTGGCATTCATAGGATAAAGAAGTGACTCGCTTGATTACTACCAGGATAATGTGACCGAGTGCAATATCCAGTCATGGTGATTGTCACCCAATTTACCAGTGACAGCACCATAAAGCCGCCATGAGTGCACAGTCATCCTGATATGCTGCTAGGACGTAAAGCGCCAACAATCAAACAAACCTGACTGGTTAGCTCAGTGTTAGGATAATGACTGAGTGGGATATCGGGTCATGGTGCTGGCAGCCTGATTTCCCAGTGGGACAGCACTATGAAGTCGCCATGAGTGCGTACTGTGACAAGTCGATACCAATCCTGATATGACCTTAGACGTTGCCAGGACGTAAAACTCCAACAATAAACAAACACTGCTAGAACCAGGAGTCGCTTCAGTATATTTGTGGCCTACATCCACCTGACTTGACGCTAAATTCGACCCATACATCCCTTCGGCTGACAATCACAGCACGGCCCAATACCCACCACCATGATGACGCCAGCCCGCTGCTCCGCCCCGCGGGGTGGGCGAGGCAGTGCTCCTGGCAGGCCGGCTGTCTGGCTGGCAGTCCGGTGGGTGTGGGAGGTTGGTCAGCCGGCATGTAGGACTGGCACACAGAAAGTTGGCAGAAAACAGCCAGGCATTACACAACTAAATTGTCTCCACTCCCAACGCACATGGCAGCTCAACTAGAAAAACAGACAACGCCTCTTTTGGCAACTGCATTTTCAGATAGGTCGAAACCGACAGTTAATTCTGTAAACACACCACCTGAATAGGATGGAATGGTCGAATGACTTGTGCACCTGCTGTCTGTTCTGGCTGGTCATGGGATTCGCACCCAGGGTTCGAATCCCAAATAAGTCAAACCAATGATTTGAAAATCTATACTTGTTATGCTCTATCCTAGCTATGTTGAGTGCCAGGCCAGGTAAAGGACCAGTGGGATTAGGAAGATGATTGCCGACAGTTGATATAATGGTTGGCTGTTGGAGTTTTATGTCCTGGCAACGTCTATGGTCATATCAGGACGGGTACTGACTTGTGACAGTGTGCACTCATGGCGACTTTATAGTGCTGCCCCACTGGGAAATCAGGCCGATGGCCCCCATGACCCGATATCCCACTCAGTCACATTATCCTGATGCTGACCTCACCAGTCCTTGTCCTATCCTATTAATGCTGAGTGCCAGGCTAGGAAGCGACAAGTATCAATTTTGTACTCAACGGGGAACCAAACTCCCGATCTCCCACATGCGAGGCCCGCGCTCTACCGTTTCGGCCACAGTGCTCGGTTTTGCTTAAATAATGATTGCAATAAAAACAAATATACGTGAACTGTGCTTCATCATATATGTCGGCTAGAATAGTATCACGAGTTACCATTCAGTGAGAAATGGCCAGTCTGATGTGAAATGTTTTTATTGGTTAGTAAAACCCGAGTGGCGCCACCGGCCGGGCCCCTGGTGAGAAACATGGGAGTCACTGAGTATGTAATGTCAACTCGATTATGTCACACAACACATGACAGACACAAGCCACTAGGTCTCTGCCAAAGAGGGTCTACCTCCTAAATGAATTCCAACCAAAGAATCTTCCAGTACTGCAGGGTAATTCAGGTATTTGCATTCGGATTGGTTTATTCAAAGTTTCCCCAGCAGGCTTTGGCTAGGTTTAAGATGTCTTACCACAGCATGGGCGCCTCTCTGCTGGACTCAAAACCCCAAACAAATAGCTGAGGAGCCAAATGTATGAACAACTTTTTATTGGCTCCGGTGTTAAGAGCCGCCACCGGGTTAGCTAACACCAGTGTTGGGAAATGGGTCGCGGGAAATGTATTGGGCCAAAGCGCAGCGGTGTTAGCTAACCTATAAGTTATTTATAGATTTGGGAAATCCCTGTGAGCCTGTTCCCGGCGAGCACCGCTATTTGACAATGTCGCCGGCATTAATATCGCTTCGATTATTGGTTTCATTTGACCAAAGTTTGGCGGCGGCGTTAATATCATTTCGATTTTGTGGTTAATTTGACCAAATTTCACTTCTTGAGTATCTTATTCTGTTAAATATGATAGCATTGAATAGATTTGGGCATAATATATAGCCGCCGATTTGGCGGCGGCGGCGGCGGCGGCGATTTGTTTTGTTTACATTCGTCGATTCGACAATATTAATATCGCCGCCGATGTAGCGGCGGCGTTAATATCGGTTAGATTTTGCAGTTAATTTGATAAAATTTCACTTTTAGAGTATGTAATTCTGTTAGATTTGGGCCTAATCGGTACCTAACACTGCCCTTAAACCTGGTATGGAGTGGTGTTAGCCGACCCGACCTTACACTCGCGGTGTTTCCGTAACAATGCTCCATACCTAGCGACTTTTCGCCGCTAAACTAGAAATCCCGTCCAAAACCAGTTTTGGCTCGCTAACACGGACACATACATATGGCCCCTGGAGCCACGCGAGGAGATAGGGATGTCTGGGTTGGGTGTTCTATAACCAAGAGCAATTCGGGGCATTATTTAAAACTCCAACAGTAACAAGTGTGTGTGTGTGTGTATGTGTGTGTGTGTGTGTGTGTGTGTAGGTGTGTGTGTCTGTGGGCACTGCTGGATAAGGTGATTGAATCCGAGTTCAAATACTGTATTATAATTAAAAGTATATACATGTGAAGAGTTCAGGTGCAAAACCACGTAAACACAAATCCCTAAATTGAATTAAAATAAAAGATTGTTACCGGAAAATAATTTTACTTCTCACTAATTCCACTTTTCTTGTGTTGACATGATTATGGAGCAATGAACCAAATAAGTAGCAATGTGAAAAAAATTAACTGTTTAAAGGTTTGATTCCAAAGCTTATCTCAATTTTTGGATTGGCGTTTACAGGGTTTTGCGCCTGAGTTCTTCATGTCGTCATATTTAATGGTTCAATTGGGTAGACGGAACGGAGTGAAGCAATGTTAAAATACCAAAGTGTGGTGGTCTGCACTGACCTCTCAGGTAAGCAAGACAATTTACATACATGTAAACATATGTAATAGTACGTTTGTATATTGTTGTCTTATGTCCTAGCAACATCTAAGGTCATATAAGAATGGGCACTGACTTGTGACAGTGCACACTCATGGTGACTTTATAGTGCTGCCCACTGGGGGAAAAGACTGCCTGCACCATGACCTGATATCCCACACAGCCACATTATCTTGACACTGTGCTAACCAGTCCTTGTCCTATCCTATTAATGCCGAGCGCCAGGCTAGGAAGCAACACACATCGTATAAGTCATCGGTTTGACTCGGCTGGGATTGAAACTCTCGACCTTCCACCAGGAAGCCTGCACCCTATCGATTCGGCCACGCATCCGGTATATAATACTACGGGCGGGTAGACGGAATGAAGCTGCATTCAAAACACTGAACATTAATTTTAAAAACACAATATTACATACCTGTAGGTATAGATATATATAACATTCTGAGTGAAAGTATGCAGTGATTTCCAATGGGTCTCAGCATGCGGCTTCGGCCCACGTTAAATCAATCTATCCAACCACGAGGACTATTATAATGTCTACATTTATATGACTTTAAATATTTGCATTGCACTTTCGACGAGTTATTTTGTCATTTGTCATGGAACTATATTGTAATGACTTCATATGGTAGTAGTGTCGTTCGGCCAGGCAGAACGTATTCCTGCACCAAGGTGGCGCATGTGTAATAAAATACACAACCACAGCGGAGTACACTACAATATCCTGCTGCCTTGTTATACTTCGCCCTAACTGGCCTACATAACAAGCACACCCCAGGTAACAGCTCAGTTTTACATCTGGCTCGCCTCCAACGCAGTTAGTGCGGACTGAGCCTCTCTTCGCCAGATGATCTGAATGAGCTGCTCATCGAGCAGTATACCCCACCCATTCCATCTGCTCCCTAACACAAAGCTGCTCGCCAAACTGCTCCCTACGATAATTACACTACAAAGCCTGTCCTCGCCTCCTGCTTCCTTTATACTTAGAGATACTCCCCTCATGTAATCATTCGCAAACTGTCGCGAAAAGCCGCTCACTATCCAAAACTTCCCCAAAGCTGCTCTTCAACCAAGACCATCTCCAAAGCCACTCGCTACCTAAAACCGCTCCAAAACCACTCGCTAGTCAGAAACTTCCTCAAAGCTGCTCACGACCCAAAACTATCTCGAAAGTTACCTGCCAACCAAAACTGCCCGAAAGGATTTTGTCATCTAAAACTGTCTCCGACTCGAAGCTACTTGCTCCCCACTCAAGACTGTCCTAGAAATTGCCATGCATTGGCAGGTACTCTCAATCCAAACCCAGGGATGAAAGTAGCTTCTAACAAAAAATGCAGAAATCTATGGCGAGCGGTAGTATGATCACAAGACTGACTGCAGCACATTTTCAAAGCAGAGCGCATCCTGACTGTCCATAGGCATGCCCCACCCACCCACACCCACACTCCGGAACCAATGGCTGCTTATCCGCTGCTCCCTATATTACCAAGCTGTCTTTCAAATACCTCATCACTGGAATGCATTCACATCTCCATGAGCTCCTCCTTGGAGCCGCTCCCCCTCATACCCTCCTCCCCACCTGCACCCACCTACAAACCCCCCACCTTGGAGCCTTGCTTGCCCAGTCTGTGGCCAGGCAAGTGAGCTGTGCCAACATGCCAGGTTAAGAGTAACTTGCTGCCTGCCTGCCTGCCTGCCTGCCTGCCTGCCTGCCTGCCTGCCTGCCTGCCTGCCTGCCAGTACACACCTATCTGGGCCAGTGGGCAGCGTTTCTTCGCACGCTTCCAGTTGTAATTCCTAGGTTCGCGAGTAACACTTTGTATACACAGAGCACACCGCCCACACCTGACTACACTGTTGGGCTCATCTCATTACACCAGCGAAATCCTACCCCGGTGGCAGCTCACCTTGGTTTGTACAGACTTGGTATGTATACAAACTTTCCCCTAAAATGGATACCTTCTCCCTGGAGAGGAGCGCTTTGGGGCTGGGCAGAGTGTGTGTGGTGCACATGCAGTGATAGAAATAAGAAAAACATTTCATTTGTCCATAGGACAAGACTGGTGTGATTTTTACTTGTCCATCTGAATTTCCACTTTTCCACCTTTGGCATCTGCATATATATAACAGAAAGCAAACAAAATGGCGAAGTACATATTTTCAGCCTGAAATTGTGGCTTATCCAATGGAACACCTCAAGCCATATTTTGCGTGTCCATGCCTACTCAAATTTGGCTCGGACAAGCCTTTTTTCGAACGCTGACATAGATCTATCAAAACCAGCACACCAGGATTTAGATCTATATGTGCCGGGCGTGAGGTAGGGGTGGAGTAACCGGACAGGATGGTTGAATGGGTGTGAGTTCAATCCCCGGCACAGTCCAACCAAAAACTTACAAAATGTTTATTTGTCACTACTTAGTCTGGCGCTGACAGTATGGCTAAGGCATTTTCTTCCCAATTTGGGTTCAATTCCCAGCTAAGTCCAACCAATGAGTTACAAAATTATTGCTTGTCACTACCTAGCCTGGCATTGGCATTAATAGGATTAGGGCAAGGACTGGTTAGCTCAGTGCCGGGATAATGTGACTGTGTGGGATATCAGGTCATGCTTCCAGTGGGGCAGCACTATAAAGTTGCCATAATTGTGCACTGTCACAAGTCGGTACCCATCCTGGTATGACCTTAAATGTTGCTAGGATGAAAGAAGACAGCCGTTGTATGATGAAATATACCAGCCATCAATCACTGGGAATAATAGTCCAGACTGGGCCACCGGTCAACATGACATAACTGTTCTTTGTTTGTTGGGGTTTTACATTCTAGTAACATCTAAGGTAATATCAGGATGTGTACCGACTTATGACAGTGCACAGTCATGGCGATGGCGACCAGACTGCCAGCAACATGACCTGATTGATATATACGATTCAGTCATATTATCCTGATACTGGACAAACCAGTCCTTGCCCCATCTTTTACTGTCGAGCGCCTAGATAAAAGATCCACCCGGTACTTGTAGTACACGGGTGAAGATCAGCCTTATATAAAAACGGTAGAAAAATCGGGCTAATGAAATGAGTCTTTATGAGAGCCTAATTTCTCAAGCTAAGAAGCAACATTTATTCTTTGTATATGTCTTCATGTTTACCCACTACTTTTGAGTTGGAAAATATAATAAAACATATACTTTAATGCAATTTAAAAGTGAAATCGATGGCGTTCTCTGGCCGCCATCTTGTCTATTTGCATTCTCGCCCATTTCACCAACTCTGTGCCTATATGAGTAGCCATTTGATACTGGAGCCACAGTTTCTAGTTCATGTTTCATACTAAACCTATTTTCGCCCGTATTTACGCTACGTTGTCCTTCACCTGTGTACCTCAAGTACCGGGTGAAACTTTTATCTATCGAGCGCCAAGCTCGGTGGTTACAAGTATCAATTTTTTAAAGTAATCGGTTTGATTTTGTTAGGGTTCGAACACACGACCGCCTACATGGGAAGCCAGCCAGTGCTTTTACCGATTCAGCCGTCCCACCCAGTCCATGATGCAATCGGTAATTACGTCCATCTTGGCTCAGTCCCAAATACCCACCACCCTATTAACAACTGTTGTAGCCAACCCAGCTATGCAGCTATTAATTTCATATGCCCACAGTCGATAACACAAGCTCCATAGGAGTATCCACTGCACTGCACGACTAAATTCTGCGTAAATAACAGTTAATATTTGCCAATATATCGCAAGGATTTTTTTCAGAAGAACAAATGACTAGTTCTTTGCATAGTTTATGTTAATAGTTTAAAATATAATTAATTATTCAAAAGTTAAACACACAGTTTTGTGTCTAGACACTTATCTAAACTTCCAACAGTCCACCATGTGCAGTCGATAGCACAAACTCTATAGGAATATCCACTGCACGAATATAATCTGCGCAAGTAACGGTAAAAATATCTGCCAATCCCCCCCCCCCCCCCATACTGGCCAAATTACAAATCTATATCTCTTTATTGGCCTACATAGAGTTCTGTCAATAGGTTTCATTGGATTACAAGTGTACAATATAATTAATTATTCAAAAGTTAAAACACACACACAGGTTTGTGTCTAAATACTTAAATCTAAACTTCTAAATGTCCACGACTCAATCACATTATCCGAACACTGACCCAACCAGTCATTGCCCTATTGTACTATCGTGGGAATGTGTGGGTGTGATGAGCATGGGAAATATTGCGCCTCGAGCAGGATTCGAACCCAGATTTCATGTCATTCCAGAGCTAGCATGCTAACCATTACAGTTTAGACTGTGTAAAATATTCCGATAAAACGCATTGGTGGGGGAATGCAAATGTTCTACTTATGTAAAAGGTATAAAGGGCCAGGTGCATGAATGTGTTTATGTAGTTGCTGGTGATACTTTACTCATTGTAAATAGACATTGTGGCGCTAGTAGGATAGTGTGTAAGGGGCACTTGGAGCTCTACCCACTACCCCCTCCCCCCTCTGTTCGTCACGGATCACCACACACTCAGCTCAGGGCAGGTGGTGACCAAAGGGGCCACACCGCTTGGTGGTGGTGGACAGATCACTGTAACCATGGGAACACAGGAATGCTTGATGTTCATTGGTAGAGCTGTAGATGCTTGATTCTCATTGGAGAATACGGTCAGGTGGTATGCCATACCACATCCATGTACCACTATAAATAAACCTGAGGGCTTGGCTCTCTCTCTACTTTCACTCTTTATACTCTTCCTTTCTCTTTTTGCATGTATTGATTTCACTATAACCTGCCTACACAACCACAGATTCCAGCCGTGGACTTTACAACTGCGTGTACTCCCTGTTGCACCACCTTATCCACACCAACCTGTCTATGTGGCTCCTTGTCTGAGAGATCAGTGCAGTCTACTCACGGCTGTGTAGTCGTCTGCACTGACCTCTCAGACAAGGAGCCACATAGACAGGTAGGCTTAGGTAGGGTAATGCCTCGGGGAGCCTAGTAGGGATTTGATCGAACACTTTTTGCCATTCCAGGGCTAGCGTGCTAACCATTACACTACCTGGATTCCCTGTTGTCACCACCCTATCCACACCCACCTGTTTATGTGGCTCCTTGCCTGAGGTCAGCGCAGCCTACTACATGTAGAACACTAATCACAAGCATCATGTAAAGCCAGACAGGCATCGCGCCATGTTAGCCAGTGAGAAGTTTACAATTCTTCCGCAAGTCTTTGCTCTTCACTCGGCCGCCTGAAATTGGTGACTGATCCCCCACGACCTGCAGCATAGAAAGTGCACACTCTACCCAGTTGGCCACCCCATCCGGCCGTCACGCCGGAACCAGCCAAAGAAAGGCTGGCGGATTGACAGCGTGCAATGTTTACCTACCATCCCCAGATCCTCGTGGCCGCTCCATCCTCCAGCAGCTATGCTCCACACTCAGCCGCGTCCCGGTCCTCCTCCTCCTCCTGCACAGCCCATGCTGCCTGGAGATGTGTGAGCTACTCCAGGCTTCCCGTAGGGGGCGCTGCCCGCTAGCACGCCTCCCCACGTAACGCCAACCCCCTTTCCCTCCCTCTCCCCCACTCCACCCCCACTCCACCCCCACGCTCGTCCCCTAGCATCTTCTCCCCACCCCTCTCCTCCTAACCCCCTCGCATCCTCCCCACCCACACATTCGCCGCCTCCCATCTCCATCCCATCACTCCCCTCCTCACCCCCACATCCCTCCCATCACCTCCCCACCCACACACTCCTCCCCTCCCATCTCCTCCCCACATCCACAACCCTACCATCTCCTCCCCACCCGACACCCCTCCCCACCTATCTCCTCCACCCCACCCTCCTCCCCACACCCACATCCGTCCATTCTCATCCCCACCCCACATCCCGCCCACCTCATCCCCACCCCCCTCCTATCCTCCCCACAGCCATCCAATCCCATTCCCCTCCCCTACCTTCCCATCTCACACTTTTATCTCTTTCCCATCCTTGTCTTCCTCTCCTCTCCTCACCTATCCCCTCCCCCTCCTTCCCATCTCACACTTTTATCTCTTTCCCATCCTTGTCTTCCTCTCCTATCCTCACCTATCCCCTCCCCCTCCTTCCCATCTCACACTTTTATCTCTTTCCCATCCTTGTCTTCCTCTCCTATCCTCACCTATCCCCTCCCCCTCCTTCCCATCTCACACTTTTATCTCTTTCCCATCCTTGTCTTCCTCTCCTATCCTCTCGTGTCCCATCCCCTACACTCCTATCCCCATCCCTCTCCAACCCTCCCCCTCCCCTCCAATCCCTTCTCCTCCACTCTCGTCCGCCCTCCATCCCTCCCCTCCCCCATAACCCTGTCCCCTCTCACACACGCTACTGGCTCCACTGTACATCACCTACAACACAACACACACTGCACCACCACGACCATGCACTGCGGTAGGCTCTGGCCACCCAGTTGAACGAGCGCAGTGGGGGCGGGAAACCTAGCCACCACACCGCCGCCACCACCACCAACACCACCACAACCACCCCGGGCGGTTTTTGTTCACAACACCCTGCAGCTAACCTCGTTTTACACACAAGTACACACTGAAAAAAACATTAATAAAACTCCGAATATATCAAAGAAAAGTATTTAATCAAAGACCATTAACCGGACGCGGTGGCCGAATCGGGAGAGCGCAGGCTTCCCACGCAGAAGGTCGGGAGTTCGAATCCCAGCCAAGTCAAACCAATGACTTATCAAATTGATACTTGTCGCTACCTAGCCTGGCATTCTGCATTAATAGGATAGGACAAGGACTGGTTAGCACAGTATCAGGATAATATGACTGTGTGGGATATTGGGTCATGGTGCCGGCCGCCTGGTCTCCCAGTGGGGCAGCACTATAAAGTCACCATGAGTGTGAACCATCACAAGTCAGTATCCGTCCTCATTTGACGTTTGATGTTGCTAAGAGTAAGACGTAAAACAACAAACAAACAAATCAAAAATCATTTCCCTCGCCTTGTAGATAATTTGCCGATTTTATGTGGCTAACACTTACTAATACTGCCCTAAAAAGTGGTGAAATAACACTTCAAACAATTAATCAGAATAATTGTCGTGAAATGCATTATCATGTTTCAAAATATCTCCAAAGCTAGCCATTAGTGTGTTCCGAGTATAGGGCAAGGACTGGTTGGCTCAGTGTCAGGATAATGTGACTGAGTGGGATATCAGGTCATGGTGCTGGCGGCCTGGTCTCCCAGTGGGGCAGCACCATAAAGTCGCCATGAGTGTGCCCTGTCACAAGTCGATACCCGTCCTGATATGACCTTCGATGTTGCTAGGACGTAAAACAACAAACAACCAAACAAATCCGAGTTCCACTGTTCCCTCAGGAAGGACTGAAGTTGTGACCCAACACGTAGGCTACTAAGTACTACTACCATACTAGAGCCTACATGGCAGCAGTTGGGGTTGGTGCCACTCCCAGCCCTATCCCAGCCCAATGCTTCACAATAGACCCTATACTCTAAACTCTAAGTATAACTACATCACACATGCCTCCTGATGACCAAACTTGGTTAGGCTTATTGCCATACATTTGTTTCAAAAGCCACAGTCACACAACGGCTTGCGAATGCTTGCGACCAGGTTGGACCAAAGTACCCACAGTCACCAGCGACCTTGTGACCAAAGCAATGGTTGCTGACCTTCGGGCAACCATTTCGGTCACAAGAAGGGTTTTAGTGCAGTAGCTGCAACCTCCTTGCGACCACTGCAACCTAAAATGATCACAAGGAGGTCCCACCATCACTGAGGACCACTTGCAACCTTTTTGTGACAAACCATTTTTGTGGTCACAAAGTGGTTGCATGCAGTAGTGTGACTGGGGTATAACATACATTACAGTAAAGGTGTCATCGCATACAGTTGTACATTAAAATAATTGTTCACTATATATAATAATAATGTCTATTCCCCACCTCCAGTACCTTATGTCATGTAAGCTGAAGCTTCGCAGCTTCAGTCGTTCCTGAGCTCAGTGGAACTCAGAATACACGTATTACCTATGTGATCATGTGATTACTTGGTGAAACAGACTATGGCCTGAGACTGTTGAAATGCTAGTAAAGCATACTCATAGTCCCCCGTCCCCCACCCCTCTACACCCCGACAACCCATCTCTCATTACGCTGTCCTGATCGTTCAACACCGATTTCCAGTTAGTAATTGTCATCGCGAGTGTAGGTTCATGTTTTTAGTCCATGTTCATAACCACCCCACCCCTACCCATACACAAAACCACACATAAAACTCCGCCCACCCATACACAACACTGCATACACAAGCAAAACCCATCTAGAGTATTAGATGGGAGGGAGGACAGCGGACCGGGGAGGAAAGGGAAGGGAGGAAAGGAGGGAGGAGAGGAGATGGGAGGAGATGGGAGGAGAGGGAGGAGAGGAGAGGGGAAGAGAGGAGAGAGGAGAGGGGGGAGGGGAGGAGAGGGGAGAGGGGGGAGGGGAGGAGAGGGAGAGGGGGAGGGGGAGGAGGGAATGGGAGGGAGGGGAGGGAGAGGGGAGGAAAGGAGAGAGGAAGGGGGAGAGGAAGGGAGGAGGGAGGAAGGGAGGAGGGAGGAAGGGAGGAGGGAGGAAGGGGGAGGGGGAATGAGGAGAGGGTATGGAGGAGTTGGGAGAGGGGAGGGGGGGGGAGGGGGAGGGGGAGGAGGATGAAGGAGAAGAGGGGGAAGGAGGAGAGAGGAGTGGGGAGAAGGGGGAGCGAGAAGGGGGGGAGGAGGGGTGGAGGAGGGGGAGAGAGAAGGGGAGGGGAGGAGGGGAGAGAGAGGGGAGGGGGAGAGAGAAGGGGAGGGGGGGGAGAGAAGGGGAGGAGGGGGGAGGGAGATGGGGGAGGGAGGGAGGGGAGGGGGAGGGGAGGAGACGGAGGAAGGAGACGGGAGGAAGGAGACGGGAGGGAGGAGAGTGCAGGGAGGAGAGTGCAGGGAGGAGAGGGGAGGGAGGAGAGGGGAGGGAGGAGAGTGCAGGGAGGAGAGGGGAGGGAGGAGAGGGGGGAGGAGAGGGGAGGGAGGAGAGTGCAGGGAGGAGAGTGCAGGGAGGAGAGGGGAGGGAGGAGAGGGGAGGGAGGAGAGGGGAGGAGAGGGGAGGGAGGAGAGGGGAGGGAGGAGAGGGGAGGGAGGAGAGGGGAGGGAGGAGGGGGGGAGGGAGACGGTTGAGGGTCACATGCTGTATTTCTGCTGGATTCCGTCACCTGCACAAAATTACTACGCTTCCGGCTGCGTCGGACCTGCAGCCGAGTCTGAATACGTGCGCACAAAGTACTTCCGGTGTTGTGTGCGCATGCGCCCCGGGACAATCGTGTACAAATTACACTCGTTGCATGGAATTGTCAGTGCAAGCAAAGTCGCCACATGTGAGTTTCTTGTACCCAATAGTGTTATATACTGTTTCTAAGTTAGGCCCTTATATACAATTGTGTGCTACATTGTTTCTAAACTAAGACCTATATATATTTTTTTCTTTTTAAAATATATATATTATTTGTATCATGAGTTGATCAAGCAGTGGGAATTTCAATCATGGACAAGTGGGCTTCCTCATTCCACTGCTCCTTGCCCTATCCTATTAATAATAATACTGAACGCGAGACTAGGTAGTGACAAGAATAAATTTGTAAGTCATTGTTTTCACTCAGCCAGGGTTCAAACTTAGAGGGTTCATATCCCACCGCCTACCAAAATGGAGAGCGGGTGCTCAACTCATTCAGCCATCCCACAATGGTGCTGCTATACTGTTTTCTAGCTAATGGTATTATATTGTTTATAAGTTAAGACCTATACACAATGGTGCTCCATAGTTTCCAAGCTAAAGCTTATACATATGTAATGGTGCTATATTGCTTCCAAGCTAAGCCATGACCTAATATCTCCAATGGTAATGTATTCCAAGTGTAGTGTAGCGTATTGTTTCCTAGCTAAAACTTATATAAGCAATGGAAGTGTATTGTATCCGAGCTAAGTAAGACATGTATACACAATGGTGATATAGTTGCCAAGCTCAGACTTATATATACACACAATGGTAGTTTGTTGCTTACAAGCTAAAACCTAGACCCAATGGTGCTACACTGTTTCCTGCTAACACCGGCTAGTCGCAGAGTATGATGGGACATGTCCATCTTTGCGTGGACAGACGTCCATCTTTGCATGGACAGACGTCCATCTTTGCGTGGACAGACGTCCATCTTTGCGTGGATAGACTGTAGAAAATCCATTACAAGGTGACACCATCAATCATCACCCCCCCCACACACACACACACCCAAAGCCAGTGTCCAAGTTAGGATTTGAGGGTAAAGTGAATGTAATAAATACTACATTGTCAGGAAATGTGATACTGATACGCTTTAGAGTGCTGGAAAGGCTTCCCACAATACTGAAGTCCTGATTACTTGCTGCTCTAAGCACAACTACATATATATGCTTGTTTGTTTTGTTTGTTTTGTTTGTTTCTTGGGAGTTTTACGTCCGGGCAACATCTGAGGTCATATCAGGACGAGTACTGACTTGTGGCAGTGTGCACTCATGGCGACTTTATAGTGCTGTCCCAGGCCAGGCCAGGCCACCAGCACCAGCACCATGACCTGAGATCCCACTCAGTCACATTATCCTGACACTGACCCAACCAGTCCTTGCCCAGTCCTAATAATGCTGAGCGCCAGGCTAGGAAGCAACAAGTATAAATTAAATTGTACGTCATTGGTTTGACTTGACACTACCACGAATTGAACTCACAACTTTTGGCATGGAAAGCCTGCACTCTACTGATTCGGACACTGCAAAGGAAGCGTACTGAGCCCAGATGATATATCTGTGTAACTGTGGCTTCAGTACAAATGATGGTTCATCCGACTGAGTAAACCCTCAGATAAGGATATACAGAAGAAGCAACATAATCAAACACGACTTACCATATTCACAATCACCGTGATCGAATGAGAGAAGTCATAGTTTATGAAAATAACGATCGTGTTCTCTGTGGCGGAGTGATTAGAGTGTCTGACTTTTTTCTAGGTCGGACTCCTAATCTGAAGGTTGGTGGTTCGATTCTCGTGCCCCCACCTCTGCCAATTTGGATTTCCACCGCTGTGTAGAACTTACAGCGTCATCAAAGGCAAGTTGCTCTCATACCATGTCTATGTGGTGTGGGAGGTTAAAAATCCCTTGGGTCGGTAAAAGTGTAGGCTCGGGCTTTCTATCGCCAAACTGTCTAATGGTGAAAACAAGTCTATTCAGGCTTATCCATGATAGGCAGTATAAATCTTCAACAACAACAACAAAATACCAGACCATATTGCATTATTGGCATTTATTTTACTTATCCACTACTGCCTTGGTATGCTTGAAGCCTGTATCAAATGCTATTCTCCTATGCAGCATTCGAACGAAACAAGAGTTTGTCCGCTTGTCCGAGTCAAGTGAGAGTAGGCATGGAGAAGCAGAAATGGCTTTAGTTTTTGTGTTGGACAAGTCAAAATTTACATTATTTATATCATTTGTTTTGTTGTTTTGATTTATTTGTGTAGTTTTATTCCCATAACCGTGGAAGTTAACTGAGATAATAAAGGTAAGTCCTGTAGACAAGTGAAAATTCAGACGGACAAGTGAAAATCACATCAGACTTGACCTATGCACAAGTGAAAACTTTGAGTAGGAATACATAGCAGTGATAGAAATAAGCAAGAGTCTTGCTTACGTGATTTTGAGTCAGATACAATTGTATACATGTATTTTGATGGTTTCGTACCGCATATTCCATGTCAGAGTAGGATAGATTCATGGATATGTAGGGAAAATGAACAGTAGAAATCTGTTTCATGCATATAGGGTCGGATTAATGAAGGGTGACTGTATACATAGCAATCGTATTACAGTGGGGTATGTCCTACCATATTAACACATTTTTACTAAGTTGCGTTGATTTGTTGGCCCTGTGCCAACAATTCTACACTGCAGACAGTATGCATGACCTTTTTACTAAAGTAAAACAAAAAAACATTTTAGCCTTTTTGAGGGCAGCTGGACTGTGCCACCTCATATAGTTTACTAAATAAATTCTAGCAATTATTAATAAAACTTTTCTTTTTCTATGGGAATTTGTTTCCCTTGACCACAAATATTTGATTGTGAGCTTTCTAATTTAATGAGTGTCTATTGGCACATAATTGATTGTCTGCTTTTACATGTAAAAGTGATGGTTTGAACAAAATACAAACATTTCTCGCCGTGAATATGGCCTATGCTGCCGACACGGCGTAAAGCAACCACCAATCAATCAATCAACCTACCATACAGTGAAATATCACCATGGAATGGAGCATGTTGGACCATGGAACCGAACATCTTTGTACCGTGTAAATGGACATGTCTGTGCCACACAATGATGCATATTTGTACCATATCATTGGGTATGTCTGTACCCTGCAAGTGGACACGTCTGTACCATGAAAGTGGGCATGTTTGTACAATGCAACACCATGTAATTGGGTGTGTTTGTACTATGCAGTGAGGCATACTGAAATTGTAATCGGGCACATTTGCACCATTCAATGAGGCATGTTTGTACCATGCAATGGGTCATGTTTGTACCATGCAATGGGTCATATTTGTTCCATGCAATGGGTCATGCTTGTTCCATGCAATGGATTATGTTTGTACCATGCAAAGGGCATTTTTGCACCATGCAGTGGGGTAAGTTATCCCATGCACTTGAACAGAATATACAATGCAGTCAGGCAGGTTGGACCATGTAATTGGGTAGATTGCACCATGCAGGGAGGCAGTTTTCACCATGCAGTTGAGCAGGTTATCCCACTCTAGAGCATGTTATGCACCATGCACTATGAGGCAGGTTATACCATGCAGTGGAGATGTAATGTTTGTTGTTTTACATCCTAGATAGGTCATATCAGGATGGGTACCGACTTGTGACAGTGCGCACTCATGGTGACTTTATAGTGTTGTCCCACTGGGAGACCAGGCCACCAGCACCATGACTTGATATCCCACAGTCACATTAACTTAACACTGTGCAAACCAGTCCTTCTCCTATCCTATTAATGCCGAGCGCCAGGCTAGGTAGCGACAAGTATCAATTTTATAAGCCATTGGTTTGACTCAGCTGGGATTCGAACTCCCGACCTTCCACACGGGAAGCCAGCGCTCTATCGATTCGGCCACCGCGTCCGGTGAAGATGTAATGTGATGACAAACATTGCTGAGTGATGTGTGCATAGTGTCCACGCAAACTGTCCTTGAAATAAATATACACAGCTGATACAGCGGCTGTCTAGTCTAGCGCGCCAGTGTCTGTGCCTGTGCGCATGTGCAGGCGGGTTGGGTCTACTCATCTGATTGTCGACTCATTAGTAAATTACATAATGCCCACAGACCCAGTACAGCAGAGAGCTGAGAGCTCCCAACCACTCTCCCTCCTCCAACCTCCCTCCCTCCTTCCCCTCATCGTTCTTCTCCCCCACCCTCTTCCCTCCCAATCTCCTTCCTCCCTCGTTCTTCTCACACACCCTCCTCACTCCCTCCGTCCCACTCTCCTTCCTCCCTCATTCTTCTCACACACCCTCCTCACTCCCTCCGTCCCACTCTCCTTCCCCCCT
Organism: Branchipolynoe longqiensis; assembly: GCA_030323885.1. Classification (NCBI taxonomy): domain Eukaryota; kingdom Metazoa; phylum Annelida; class Polychaeta; order Phyllodocida; family Polynoidae; genus Branchipolynoe; species Branchipolynoe longqiensis. The sequence continues at coordinate 32,486,512 of CM059195.1, read as the reverse complement.
CGTTCTTCTCACACACCCTCCTCACTCCCTCCGTCCCACTCTCCTTCCTCCCTCATTCTTCTCACACACCCTCCTCACTCCCTCCGTCCCACTCTCCTTCCTGCCTCGTTCTTCTCACCTACCCTCCTCCCACCCTCCTTCCCCCTCCCTCCAATCCTCCTTCCTCTCACCCTCCTTCCTCTCACCCTCCTTCCTCCAACCCCACCCTCCTCCTCCCTTCTTCTCCCACCCTCTGTCATTTCACCCCACCCACCCTCTCTCAACCACCCTTTCTCCTGCTTCCACCCTTCCTCCTCTCACACAACACACATCGACACACAAACGTGCGTACACCAGCGTACACCAGTGTACACCAGTGTGCAGAACCCTATCAGCAGAGTGCTCCCCGCCTGGCTGAGAATCCCACAAGTCATCTGCCTTCCCCACCATGGAAGCTTCCTCACCAGGCGTCTGATAGGAAGGCGCAGATGCGCGACCACTGTAAAGTGTAAGTTAACCCCACGGAACTGAGTAAACACCACCAGTTGGGCACCCGATAACATGCGCTTATTGGTTAGGCCAAATCTAATTTAAAAGTTGGTAATCGTCCTTTTGATCACACAAATCAGGGCCGGGCGGGCACTTTTTATTTTTTTTAAACAACAAATTCAATTACGTATAATATAACAAATGGCATATGACGTAGACATAGACGTAATATGCAACCATGTTGTACAGAGTGTACATAAAAATTTAATTGCTGCTAGCCCGACAAATATTTGACAGTTTAAAAAAAAATCTCTTTAAAAAAACAACCTTTTAATCAAGAGTGGACGATTTTTCAGGCACGGGCGCGGACAATCACCTTTTTATGTTGTTGTTGTTGTTGTTGTTGCCTTATTGCATGTTATCGTCGTTAAGTTAGGTCTATGTGGCCCAAATAAGTTGATGCATTAACCAATTCAGCCCTAAAGAGATTTCAATTGTTAAGTCCCTGAAGTCTGACCGAATTGTTGAAAATCTGAATATGTGATCTTAGTGAAATTAAATTTATATATCTTAAAAAAGCATTGAACATCAAGTTGATTTTATATGAAGGTAAATAGATTTCTGTTTCAAATGATATCAAATTTAGCCTCTTTTGAATTACTGGTTATGAGATATGATATGAGATATGGCGGGCGCATTCAGGTGCTCGCGGCATGTAACTAAGCATGTGTAACTTGCGGCCGCATGAGGGCACTTCTGACTTCAAGGGTTTATATTGTTCTTAAGGATGCATAGTCTGATGAAAGCATCACATTTTCTAAACCAAAACACTTATCTAGATTTGATTCAACGAATCTAATTTAAATACTTCTGTACATATTGAGCATTTGTCGCTGCATAAGAAGGATTGTATGGGCACACTACTCAAAGACTCGAAATAAAAAATGAAGAGAATTGGGTGTATCATCTAATCTTTGTGACAATGTATACTCTGATAATATATGAGCCTGTCTCAAAAGGTGATAACTAATTTTATTTTTGTCCATTGTAACGAGTGACACAAAACAGCACAGAAACGGTTACACTGAAAACACAAGCACATTTGCTTCAAATCAATATTCTATTGGGATTATGAAACACCAGACCGGGCATGGTGGCTGAATCGGTAGAGCACCGAAGATCTGCGTGCGGAAGATCTGGAGTTCGTGAGTTCGGTTCCCGGTCGAGTCAAACCAATGACGTAAAAATGTATACTTGTTGCTACCTAGTCTGGTGCTCGGCATTATTAGCATTGGGCAAGGACTGGTTAGCTTGGTGTCAGGGTAATGTCACTGAGTGGGATATCGGGTCATAGTGCCAGCGGCCTGATTTCTCAGTGGGGCAGCACTATAAAATCGACATGAGTGTGTACTGTCACAAGTCGGTATCTGTCCTGATATGACCTTAGATGTTGCTAGGACATAAAACAACAATAAACAAACAAACATGAAACACCATGTAAAAAACAAATCAGTTTATCCTGAGCAAATGCATAAACAGATAGTATGTTGATAGTTACAAGACACAAAGTTTTGTCCCATATTACTTATCACCCATATTACTTATCACCTTCCAAATGATATATTAACGCATTTCTTGTCATCTTCAAAACGATATCTACCTCGACCTGATACATCGGTGTATAAATCATTTCCGCAAACTATGTGATATTCAATTTTAGTTGATGTAGCTGTTCACTGCCCAGGGCCGACGCTTGGCTGCACTGAATTCATGTCTCCTATATATGTCGAGCCTGGCGTAATTAAGCGAAAGATACCAACAAAAGACAGGACATGGAGGCAAATACTTCCGGCATAACTGTAACATAGTCGACATGGGCTGTAATCGATAAACTCCTCCGTGTTGTTTTAATACCTTTTTTTTAATAACACAGATTTTCAGCTTCTACAATTATAAAATACTTTAAATCCTATTTTGCTGTATTTCTATCGGTTATTTGAAAATAATATTAAGTTTCAGATTAAGCCAACGTTTTGTCCACCCCGAGCATATTCGTTTATTCAACCCGAGTCTGTAGGATGTGCGCATGCGCCAAAAAGTGGCTCGGGTGACCCGAGTTGATTAATCGATTACGCCCATGATGTGCCAGCCACTCCCCTACCATAGGCGTCCCAGTGTATGAGGCCGCGCCTTATGGTGGCGCCGTCTGGTGTGAACAGGGGGAACTACAAAGGAATTGAGAGACGTTACACATTGCATCCACTATTTTCTGCTAGGTGGCAGCACCGCCGCACCGCCGCACCTCTGTACGCTCACTGAGAGATCTGCGATTGAACTAAATGCATTGAGTGCCACTGGAAATGCAGAAATACGCACTCACTAGATAGTGAAGGTATTTATCATATATATATGGCTTATTAGTTTGAATCGCTCGGTTCCTATTTCAGCCATTCTCTATTTCGGCGTGACGTCAGAGCCCAGCCAAACTACTCGCGAAGGGCAAAACAACGCAGTAATTTGTGCTGCAGCAATGCTATGTCTATGCGGAGCATTTATTTGTGTGAAATAAATTTTAAAGCTTGCATTGGGTCGATTAAAAATATCTTAATGTGCGATTGAAGACCTGAAGTATTTAATTTATCCTAAGAGCAATTCTCTCTGAAAGGATAAAAAACAGAGATAATATTGAAAGTTGGGATATTCTGAATGTCAGTGCCAGTGGTTTGTTTGTTTGTTGTTTTACATCCTAGCAACATCTAAGGTCATATCAGGACGGGTACCGACTTGTGACAGTGCGCACTCATGGTGACTTTATAGTGCTGCCCCACTGGGAGACCAGGCCACCAGCACCATGACCTGATATCCCACTCAGTCACATTATCCTGACACTGAGCACACCAGTCCTTGCCATAACCTAATAATGCCGAGCGCCTGGCTAGGAAGCAACAAGTATCAATTTTAAAGTCATTGGTTTGACTCGACCAGGGTTCAAACCCACGACCCCACGATCTACCAACACAGGAGACAGATGCTCTAACTCATTCGGCCATCCCGTCTGATCCAGTGCCAGTGGTAGCCGTACCGGATCACGGCCTCAAATATTTTCGCAAAATAAATTCAAGAACTTCCAATTGGCTGATAAAAAAAAAGCTGAATGTGAAATTGTAGAGAAAGATCTGAACTATTTAATACAAATAAGAGAAATTTGCAGTCACCGCATGCACGCCGCTACTAGCTGGGCTGCGTTCAGGGTACGGCTCGGAGACGACTCAGAGACGCCTTTTGGCCTATTTGCGTTCAGAGTGAATCTCGGAGATGTCTCGGAGATGCTTCCCATTTCAGACAGGAGACAAAAAGCACCTTGAAAATGGCTGCCGTATTTAGTGGTTTCAGCCAATCAGAGTGCTTCTTTTCACTTGCAAATGGCTGCCTTTTCGAGACAACCGACTGCTTTTGCCGTTCAGACTAGCGTGACGTCAGGAATTTCTCCGAGGCGCCTCGGAGGGGTACCTTGAACGCGGCTCTGGTGCGCGGAGGGTGCCAACTAGCGGATCGAACCCGCATGAGCACAACTGACCCTAGGGGAGGTGGCTGTGCTTACCCTACATCGGTATACATGTATATACTGTTTATATGGGTCATTCTTTGAAACTGGGCACTAAAGTGTGACATGGAAATCAAAAGTTAAAAACTTTTCAAATAATACTAATAGCAAAAAGCATTCCAAATAATAGCACAATCCATGTTGCTATGAAGCTTTGCATGAATTTCACTTTTTGATTTGATTTACAAGAATTTGTTTTAAAAGGTTGAAAAGCGTTTGGGTACATGCATAGTATCGATGTGTAAATTTTCACATTTTCACAAAATCATACAAGTATATTTTGTATATCGTTTGTGGGGTAAATTTTAGGATGTATAATCTATTACGCAGCTATAAATAGGCAGAGCTAGAACAAGATTGGTCTAGACTAGGCTAAAGAACGATCTATGGTATTATGTCGGTGTCGTTGTACTGCAAAAACTGTGGAAAATTACACATGAACCAAGAGAATGAAACGTGCGAGAGGAATACTCCTGAGCTATCCGAAAATAAGCATGGTAGATCAACGAGAAGAGCGACAGCCGCAGCAAGAATTGCGCAAACGAGTTCGCAGGACGAGCTAAGCGCAATGACCTCGTCCATCGTTTGCATGATAGATTACATATACCTAGCTTTGATAACATACTTAATACAGAGAGGCAAATATAAGTATCGACTTGTTATCAATAAAGGAGAGAATTACTTATCAGCATCGTAACGTGGAACCCAAATATGTGGTGCCCAGTTTGAGAAAATGACCCATATATACGGGGTGGGGTATATATGGAATATTGGGGTGGGGTGGGGGTTGGGGTGTTATTGATCACCCCCCCCCCCCCTTCTCCTGTAGTGAGGGTGAATAAGGGTCTTCCAGGCATGCGCAGTGACCCCGCTGTCCCGCTCGAACGCACAGACTCCACTCGCTTTGAGATTTCTTAAAAAAAAAAAAAAAAAAAGGATTCTCGATAACAACTGTCACAGCTCTCAATCCGCATACTTATGTCGTGAATGGCTATTAAAAACAAGTGCCCCTAAAATATACAGTGAACCCCCGTTATAGCGTGCCCAATTTAACGCGAATTCGGCTATAACACAATGATTCATTGGACCCAGAATTCTTTAATTCAAAGGTAATTCTGTAAACTGAACTCCGATTTAACGCGACCCCACTGTTTTCGCGATGAAAACAATTGCATCATAACGGGCAGCTGGATAATTTATTGCAAAGGCCAGATTGGATTGTTTTTGTTTATTTGTTGATTTGT